>JAVYIG010007784.1:0-97183 GCA_035222895.1 Strongylocentrotus droebachiensis
GATAACTTCACACAGGCGCGCGCCCGCACGCAATCCACCATCATGATGCATTTGTATTGTGCAGCGGTTTGGCGTGAAACTTTTGAAAAAGTGCATACTAAAATCAATGTTTTTCCGAAAAAATACTCCCCCAAATACAACAAAATTGACACGAAACAGGTAAGGAACATAACGCCTTTTAAATCATTATCTTTATTTGGACATTTGATTATTTATTTACCGAAATTTGGGGTCTGTTTTAGTAGGCTATATTTTGGATACCTTACTGAATTGGCGCCGGCAAATGACCCCCCCCCCCCCCCCCCAAAAAAAAAAAAACAAAACAAAAAACAAACGAGTGACTGACAATCACAATAAAAAAAAGATAATCGAAGACGAAGCGATAATGATTAATCAGCAGGACATTTTGGCCCCAGTCTTAATTGGGCAAAATGGTATATCCAATTGGATGGATAATCATTGATTAAAGCCCCACTGTCCTACTTGTAATGTTGTAGCTACTTGCTTTTTTTTTTTTTTTTTTCGGGGTCAAATACTAAAAAAAAATTATGCATACTACCCCTCCCCCCCACTGAGCGAGATATTGGTCGGCACGATTTTCACATTTTCGAGGTCAAATACGAGAAAAAAATTATGATCACTACCGCCCCCCCCCCCCCCCCCCCACTGAGCAAGATTTTGGTCGGCGCGATTTTCACATTTTAGGCCCCCCTACCGGCAAATCCTGGATCCGCCCCTGACTTGCTCCCTCTACAGGCGCTTACGCAGGGGGGAGGGGGGGGGGGGTTTGGGGGGTTAACCCCCCCTTGAGTTTTTGTTATGTGTGTATTATATGTGTATTTTTTACCAAACCCCCCCCCCCCCCTTGAACAAATCCTGCGTACGCCACTGTTCCTCTATATAGAAAACTTCCCCAATCGGTGCCTTTTGGTCCCCCCACCCTCTTTTTTCTTATGTTAGTTGAGAGCTGAGTTAAAGAGATAGCCACCTGTCAGTGACCTCGTTATCGCTGTGTGGTCTAATCCCTTCTGGCCCAGTATTGACGGTCTTTAAATGAAATACATACGCAGCTGTTATTACTTGCGAGCCTAAGCCCTCTGTTGTCCTTTGAGGGTCACTTCGTAGATGATGTGATGTCTGTTTGAGTTTGTCCTTTCTCGTTTTCGTCCCTGATGTCTATTTGCTTACCGTAAACCAAAACGCCCTCTGTTGTCCTTTGAGGGTCAGTTCGTAGATGATGTGATGTCTGTTTGAGTTTGTCCTTTCTCGTTTTCGTGCCTGATGTCTATTTGCTTACCGTAAACCAAAACGCCCTCTGTTTCTTCTGACCTGTACTTTGTCTATTTTGCTCTGACCTTTGATTTATTCTTTGTTAATTGGTCCTTTCTTCTGGGTACTTTGTCTATTTTGCTCTGTCCTTTGTTTGTTTGTATGCTTCTTTGTTTGTTTGTATGCATCTTTGTTTGTTTTTGTGACTGTTGATATCGGCCCGTTTGGCCGCCCATAGGGACGGAGCTTTGACTATCGCCTAGTCCAACAAGATCGAAAATGTTCAAAAACGGGCATTTAGAATTATACTAGGTAGATATTACATATCCTATTCAAATGCCCTATCAATGACCAATCTTCAAACTCTCCATGCTCGCCGAGAAGAGCTATGTCTCAAGTTTGCCCTGAAAGCCCTAAAGTCCGACCAATCAGACTGGTTTAAACTAAACGCCAGCACAAGAAACACACGGAAACCACGTATCTGTATAGAACCTAAGTCCAAAACAGAACGTTACAGGAAAAGCCCAGTCCCATATCTCACCAGGTTACTCAACAACGCAAAAAATCCCCTGATTCCTGCCCGATTCCACACCTCTTATTTAAATCGTATGCCTTCTGTTGCTTTTAATACTGCTCAACTTTATACCCATCAATTCATAAAGATTAGTGCATGTAATCCACATTGTAATGAATGGATACACTTGAGAGTTTATAACTGTCAAACTGATTAATTAGTGAATATCTCTCTTATAGTTACGCACGTTCCCATGTACATTCTATGTTTTTACATATTTAAAGTTTTTACACATATATTCTGTTATTATCTTAGTAATGTATAATTGGTAAATTGTACTGTTTTTCTCTGTAAGGGAAACTTTGTAATTTACTTTGTAATTTCTCTCTAATCGCTTTTTCTTTGTCGTCTTACTTTCATCATCATTCCTCTCCTCCATGTCTTCACAGTTCCGACTGTTCCATTCTTCTTATTCCACTCCCTCCCTATCTCTCTCTCCCTCTCCCACCTTCCGCATGTCTTCCTGTTTTTCTTTCTTACTTAACTCTCTCTCTCTACATCGTTCTCTCCCTGACCTTTTTCTCTCCCTTTCGGTAATTGTTTAATCATGTTGCTATTATGAATCCGTATATATTGTGTAGCTTTATAGACATTCAATGTGCATTACGGTTCGAAATTAAACAAATCTTCAGTACTTACTTGTTATAACTCAATTAATCAGCCTCAATTTCTATTTAAAATATGAATATCCCTCACTTAACAATGATTACAGAAGTAATAATAATGCCGAATCTATTCTATTTGTATCATCAATTTGTTTGCAAGTAAGGAATAAGTAATAAGTTATGATCTACCCGACTGTGTATTATGTGTACTTGTCTATATCTAAGTTTTGTTGAAATGCTTTTTAATACTTGTAAAACTTGCAATGTAATTTAGCTTTCGGGCTACCATTTTGAAGTTGTCTCATAAAAACCATTCTACTACTACTACTACATGACGTCATCATAATGGCCTCCAAACTCAAAATTTCAATTTGCATACTTTTTGCGTGTAATCCTTATGGGAGATGACTTTTTGTCAAATCTGGATTCTACATTCCTGTCTTTTGCGAGCAATATCGCCATTATTTCTGCTTGGTTTTTGTTGATTTTTGAGTATGTTGTAGCTGAGATTATATGTTATCTAAATGTCCCCTCATTTTTCAATCAGATGTCAGGATCATGCTCACGATCATGATCATCAACATCATCATGATCATTAACATTATGATTGTCATCATCATCATGATCATCACCATTACTATCAAGATCATCACCATTACTATCAAGATCATCGACATCATCATCATTATGATCATCATTGTTTACATTTACATGTCTATATAATTTCTCCCTTTCTCTATATGGGAGATGACTTTTTCTCAAATCTGGATTCTACATTCCTGTCTTTTGCGAGCAATATCGCCGTTATTTCCGCTTGGTTTTTGTTGATTTTTGAGTATGATGTAGCTGAGACTATATGCTATCTAAATGTCCTCCTCATTTTTTCAATCAGATGTCAGCATGATCATGATCATCATCAATATCATCATGATCATCGTCATCATGGTCTGATGATCATCATCATCAACATCATCATCATCATCGATCACTATTACTATCAAGATCATCATCATCATCATCATCATTGTTTACATGTCTATATAACTTCTCCCTTTCTCAATATAGTAAATATTATAATCTATCATAAGACTTAAAGACAGACCACCTTATTCGTCTTCGTGACGAATTAAATTCTAATTTAAAGTTAAGATTTTTAAAATCATATTTTTAAGTAAATTGTTTTTTAAATATTTCATTTTTGGTATGAGTACATAATAAAATTAGTATACATTAATCATATATAACGTAAAATGGAATTATACAAAAAAGAACTGGCAGGACTCCAAGATAAGCGGAGAATAATGCCTTATAAGACCTGGTAATTAGTTTGAAGAAACAAAATCCATCTCAATATCACTGAATCTTTCATTCAAACGCAATTGTGTTCTTTCCAGGAACTGAAGAGATATCATAAAACTGCTTCTTACCTGGAACTCCTATATCTGCCAGCATTGCAGCACCGAGAATATTATGAAGTGTGTAAAGTCTGACCAAGAATCTTGCTGATTGGTTCCCATGGGTCACGTGGTATACTCCATTTTGCAATTCGGTCGAGTAATGGCAGAACCTTTCATTCCGCAAAGCGGACTCCGATCCTTCAATAGGACGTGAGCTGACGGGGTAACAAGTCCCGTTCATTTCTGAACCGTTTAACTGGAGCATCGGCGTTTCTTCCCCTAGAACTATAACATCTCCGAAGTATCGCATATTTTCATTCCTTCTATTAACACGTACCGTTGTGTTACCATGATATGTTTTTACTGCCGGGATGATTGTCATACTAGGGTCTCCATCCTGCCCATTAATGGATGAGCTTGCAACGTATTGCATGACTTGAATGGGTTGGTTAGCTCGAATGAGGCACAGGTTTTGACTTGTACCGTTAAATGTGATATCCATGTACTCTTTACTGTCCAAGCTTAGTGATGCAGTGGCCTGCCCCCCGCAATCTGTCATTGATATGTTAGTGCTTTCGTTCATCGCCAAGATGCGCAAGATCCAACCGTTGGGTGTTTGCTGGAAAGGTGGTACGATGTGATCGACACCCCATGACGAAATGGGTAGCAATTGCTCCAAAATGACACCATGTCCTTTATGCAGATTCTCTCGTGGAATATAAACATTCAATGCTCCCACTATAACAGAGATAGGTTTATCAGATCGAATGTAAGTTCCGGTCATTTCTGTTTCATTTTCAACACCTGTCAGAATCCCAGATTCACCAGCCCCTAACTTTATAGGCCCCGAGACTCTAGCATTGTTAAAAGTGCAGTTATAATTACGTACACAATCAATAGTTATTGTTGTTTCCTCTGATATAGCTGATATAGCTACTTGTGCACTGCGATTTATGGGTGTATAACAATCAACCACGTATTCAGTTCCTAACACGTCGTTCGGTAGGGCTAAGAACCCTGAAGTCAAGCCTACACTACTGAACACCATGCCATGGACATTGATGTCAGCAGTGGAGAAGATTTTCACAGTTTCACATTTTGTACGATGTATCACATTAAAGGATTGACCTGAAATATTCAAAAGCTGTCGCTCAACGTCCAGACAGGGTATGCTGATGCGTGTCTCCGTTGTCTTAGGCGTAATGTTGATTATAGCTGTGAAGTAATTGGTGTACTCTATGAAGCGAAATGTATACTCCTTGGTCCAGGAAGCTCTTTTAGACAAGCATTCTTTTTCAGTAGACGAAAGGGGGAAGAAAAGAAAAGATGTCTAGTTAGCAAAAGTAAACTAAATAGTTTAACAAGGACTTAGGATTAATGGTATAGAGAAATCGACTGCTTTGAGAGGCCTGGCTGTTTTATATGCTCAAGGGAACGCGCGCAGATCCTGCCATTACCCTGAGGCGCGCCCAGTAGTCATGGCAGGATGTACTAGTTCCCGAGAACATATAAAGCAGCCACACCTCGAATATTAAAGCAGTCGACATGTCTTTTAGTTGCCGAATTGAACAAAAATATACCTAGAATTCTTACCTTATCCCTTAATTATTGAGAAAAGATTGGTTAAAACATCACGAAAAATCTGAGACACTGTCTGTTAATCTTAACTTGAATACTGACTGAAAGTTTCAATCATTTAGGAATCGCAGACAAAATGTTGTTTTTTGTTGTGTTTTGGTTTATTGGCGATTAGTCAGTAATTTGACTATTGTCACCAAAAAGCACTGTATGGTGTCCGAGCTCGCACAAAAACAATTTTAACAAGTAAACCAATGGGTATCGCAGCAAGTTTTACTATTTTCATGGTAACCGGAATTTTGAGGGATCTCACTCATGGACTATTAACCGGTTTGGGCATTTTTCGTTTCTTTACGGGATTGGCTGAAATCACGACTCCAATTTCGACCAATCAAATGGCTGGATTTCTTAAGTGATCGGAGGTTATAAAATGTGTTATATACTTCCGTTTAGTACGTTGAAATAAATCAAGTCATCTGATTGGTCGAAATTGGAGTCGTGATTTTAACCGTATCCGTAAAGAAACGAACAATTGCCTGTTACCCGGATGAAGGGGGATAGTTAATGAGAAAGATGACTGTTACCCGGATGAAGGGCAATAGTTAATGCGAAAGATGCCCGTTGCGCCCGGGTAAGTACGGGTCGCATAAATATTGTTTGCTGAGATCCCTATTGGTTTACGTGTAAACAATTTCTGTGTGCGAGCGCGGATACCACATACAGTGAAGTGTGAGAGCGATTCCCGAATGGTCGTTATATTCAGGCAATTTTCCAGCGAAGATTTAGTACATACAGTGTCTCAGATTTGCTATATTGTTTTAACCAGTCTTTACTCAAGAAAAGGATAAAGGTAGAATTCTTTGTAGATTTTTGTGTGAATTCGGTATATAAAAGATATATGGACTGCTTTTATATTCCAAGCATTACTGTCTCTATTTTGGCTCTCGGGGACGTTACATCCTGCTATGGCCCCTCGGCGTGCCGCCGCGGAGCCTATAGAAACAGCTTTACCTCTCATAGCAAAGACTTTGGGTTTCAGGTTAGGTTTAAGGTAATGGGTCCGGGCTAGCGGCATCAAAATAATATAGTGCTTTTTACATCAGACCAAACGCCAAATAGTATTCGCCGTGTTAAGCATTATACAGTGTGAGTCCAAAAAAAAGTTTACACCTAGAAAATTGCTAATTATTTAAAAAATCATCTATGAACAGTAAATTAGTATAAATATTATGAAAGAGTGTTTTATCCCGAAGCATTTAGTACAATTTGGTGTGGTATGTGTTCACGCTTGGATGAACAGGAGGCATTGTTTGCGAGAGTGCAAAAATCGACTTGCGCCAAAGTTGCTTATGTGATGTTTGAGTAATAATTCGGTCTTTGCAGATCCAAATAACATCCCTAACAAATATAATCATGCCACGCATATCAAATATCGAGGCATACTGAAGGCATCACTTTGGCGCAAGTCGATTTTTGCACTCTCGCAAACAATGCCTCCTGTTCATCCAAGCGTGAACACATTCCACACAAAAATGATACCGAATGATTTGGGATAAAACACTCTTTCACAAGATGTATAATAATTTACTGTTCATAGATGATTTTAAAAATAATTAGCAATTTTCTAGGTGTAAACTTTTTTTTTGACTCACACGGTATAGCGACATGGAATTACGCCTTTATTTCATGCGCTATACGAACACGTTTAATTGATATTATTGTTATTATTTTTAATTCGAGAAAGATGATCACCTAAGTGCAATAATTAAACGTAACAATTTGATTATCTAGTATACTTACGAGATCTACAGTGAGAAATACCGAAATAGCATAGAACCTGTAAAGAGATAGAAGAATAGATTTTAAATAATATCGGACTTTAGTTTCGATGAGAGTAACTTTTAATATAAACCCTAAAGCTCGATTGATAAGTGCATTATGTAAGGGTGGATATAGTGAATAATGGATGGATTTCAGAGAAGTTACTGATTTGAAGAGGACTTCGCCAGGGTTGCCCATTATCGGCATTACTTTTTAACATATTAGTGGAAATATTAGCATGCAAAATAAGACAAAATAAAAACATTAAAGGGATTAATATATTCAGTGTTGATTTAGGTATTGATACTTTAACAATTTCCCAATATGCAGATGACACAACATTATTTGTGGAATCCGTTAATGATATACAATATATTATGAATGAAATTAACGACTTTGGAGACTATGCAGGTCCGAAAATAAATTGGAATAAGACAGAAGTTATGAAACCGAATACTGTAGATAATTTTGTTCATGATAATGCCATTATATATACTGATCAACCTGTAAAATATATAGGAGTATATGTAGGCGAAAATAAGAAATTGTTACAAGATTTAAACCGGAATGTAAAAATAGATAAAATTCGACATGTATTAAATATGTGGAAAATGAGAGATCTTACTTTTTATGGCAGAATAATTGTTTTGAAAATGTTAGCGGCGTCACAAATTGTATATACCGCAACTGTTGTACCAGTACCAAAACATGTTTCACATAATATTGAACAGACTATTATTTCGTTTCTCATGGAACGCCAAAAAAGATAAAATTAAACGTTATGTAATTATAAGTGATATTGAAAATGGTGAATTGAATATGATTGATATTGCTAGTAAAATATCTTCACTTCGTTTGGCATGGATATCTCGTTTTTTTAATGATAATGGCTCTTATTGGAAAAATATGTTTAAATACTAGTCCGACAAAATAGGGGGTTTGCCACTATGTTTACATTTCAATTGTAACATAAAGGATATGAATTTATTATGCTCTAAACATAATTTGCCAGAATTCTATGTAGATCTTTTTTGTACTTGGTCAGAACTAAAATTCATTGATATGTTTAAAGTAAGAAATATTCCAAATGAAAATATTTGGAAAAATAGTAACATTACCTTTCAGAACAAAATACTGTGTTATCGAGAATGGCAAGAGGCCGGTTTATTGAAAATTCATAATTTGATAACAAATGGTATTTGGAATGATTCTACAATACTAAATACAAAAGTGAAAGCCCAACAGCTCTTATTTGATTTTAAATATACAAAATTAAAGAAAGCATTTCCACAGTGTTGGTTGGATAGATTAAGCTATGATTTTGAACAAGAATGTGATATTTCGAATATGATAGAAATAGAAACAGGGGATAAAGTGAATGTTTTTGTTATGAAAGTGAAAGATTACTATCGTTTGTTATTACGTAATAAGTCAAAAGAACCAAATATCCTTTACTTTTGGAATTTCTTTTTAGATTTGGATAATGACTTTATTTGGAAGGATGTATTTTTATTTAAATTAAAGCAAATTCGTAATAATAAAGTTAAACAATTAAATTTCAAGATGATTCATAGGTTTATTGCCTCAAAAGAAAACCTATATAAATGGCAAATTGTTAATAATAATTTATGCAACTCTTGTGGACAAGTTGACTCAACTTTTCATTTTATGTTATATTGCAAGGATGTGACTATGTTTTGGAAAATAATATGTAATTTGATATTTAATATATTCCAAATAGAAATACAAATAGACCAGAAGATAATAGTTGTAGGAAAGGATATTGGAAACAAGAAATATTCACTTCTGAATATTATTTTAAATTATGCGCAATATGCAATTTATAAATGTTACGTTAAGAAGATTGTTAATGGTTCTGTTTATTACCCACATACTTTGTTTTTTGAATTCCAGTCGTTGCTAAGATTATTTTAAAGATATGAATGTGTTAGCAAAGAAAATAATACTAAGCTGGAAGAATTGTTGAATGTACTTTAATCTTTAACCTATGTTATGTTTCACTCAATTATTGAGTTATTAATGTACAAATGTATTATTATTATGGAAATAAAAACCTCGCTTGAGGATAAGAGGGAAAAAAAAGGGTGGATGCAGCAATAATGTAAGGTTATTAAATACAAATTCAGTTATATTCAAACTTACATTATTGTTCCGCTAGATATTACACATAACCCATATAGAAAAGACTGATATATACAGAAATAAAGATAAATCGTTTTTTTTATATCTACAGGCATTGGATGACACGGTTGTGTCAGGAATCCTGCGATTCCAAAAATTGTGTATCACCTTTAATGACCATTTTTTTCCATCTGAGAAACCTACTGTCATAAATTTGATGATTAAGTGTTTTATTGATTTCCTAAAACTTGATGACTAATGAAATTGACGAGCTATTTGAAATTATTCGAAGTTCATCAAAACCTGCCTAATTCTAATCTTGCATCAACATTTCAGAAACTTTTATTTCGGTGGTTAACGGAGGTCTTTACACAGTTTCCAAATTTA
The DNA here is from genome assembly GCA_035222895.1 of Strongylocentrotus droebachiensis. Lineage (NCBI taxonomy): Eukaryota > Metazoa > Echinodermata > Echinoidea > Camarodonta > Strongylocentrotidae > Strongylocentrotus > Strongylocentrotus droebachiensis. Next base: position 9,774 of record JAVYIG010007784.1, read on the forward strand.
TCGACAACCTAAATCATGGATTTGCGGAAATTTTGTTCCATATACCCCATTAAACTAATAATAACCAGCATCGAGAATTACCAACAGCATTTACAGCATTCACTCTATTTCAGAGTTTGTGGTGAAGAGGAAAGTGACGTGTTTATACATATTATTCCAAACTCCTTTTGCAGTGTTTTCAGGAGGAAGTTTGAATGAATGACGTCATGTATTTGGTCTGACCTTTGCGTCTTGTGAGTCGTGCTCTAAAAATAATGTAAAAATCCGTATCCAGGCTATTTTGGGCTGAACGGTCTGTTGCCTAGAACTAATATATTACTCATGATCCCAAGGCCATTACAGATGAAAGTGTTAAACATCTAAGCTAAGCTAAAGTTGTTCCCAATATGCCGTTTTCGTAATGAACCAGATTTATATTTAAGTGCCTCGATTCGAATTATTTCATGCACTTGTTACGAATAATCATATTGCAATAGTCAGAATGAAAATTGCGTATATAATTGTTACGTGTGGTAAGGCAGGGTAAGCCAAAATGTTTGTTCTACCTAGCAACAACCAATCCCGCCCCACCCCCATTCCGGGGTCGCATTCGTGTTTTCAAAATCTCCAATAAAGGGGCACTTTCCACGCAACAAAGTCCGACCGTATTGACTTATACACACCGGAGATAGGGGGTCCTTTCAGAAATCCGGCCCGTATTAACTTTACACACCGGAGAAAGGGAGGGAACATGCATGTATGCGTACCCTAAATAGCACTGAGTGAGGGGGGGGGGGGTGACCAATATATGCAGTCTGACTACTGAGATAAAAGGTTTTATGAAATGCTTCGTATCGAGGCGCTTCACAAAGGCATATGCATAAATTTGGTTTTATTACGAAAAAGACTGATTAATCATCAGTCAGCGCGCGCCCCTTCTTCCGAAAAAACAAATATTCACATATAAATGTTTAGTTAGAAATGCCTTAGAAAGTACCATAGAGCATCTTAGGCTTCAACATTTCCGGGGCCTTTAAGTGGGCCCCGGTTTCCACGTCGTAAAGGCCCGCGTAAAGGCTTCGCGCTCGCAATTTCGTACATTTCAGGCACCCCCTTTCAGAAAATCCTGGATCCGCCCCTGGAGGCATTTCGATTTGCTTTTAGATTTTATGATAAGTATATCATTTTATATTTCCCCGACTTTACGGTATTGCGGTGAAAACAGGAAAAACTCCTCTCCTGTGTTCTCTGTTATGTCTTATTAGTATTACAGAAGCCTTAAAACTTACAGGGGAAAAAAAGGGACTCACAAAATTTCCGTGATTTTGCGAACGTTGTTAGCTGAAGTCAGTTATAGAAGAGAAAATTGGAGAATTGAGGCTCTCCTTGTGCCATTTTATTTCAACCTCGGCCTGTGGAAATTCTGAATTTGACGTTTTATATATTTTGTTTTATTAAACCTTTGAGTATGCAATATTTGTATAATATTATAAACCTACAAAAACATCACAACCACAAAAATGCAAATGCCTTTCAAAATACGTCATGTAATATTATCCAATCGCAACTGTAGTACATAACAGCAAAATGATAAATTTTATTGATTGGAAAAAGGTGTTAGAGTAAAATGATAATGTTTATTGATTAGAAAAAAGTGTTCAGTTTTGGTAATTGCCATGTCAACGACACTTTACAGATACTTCCTGGCATTGTATGCCAAGTTATACCATCTACTGAATCAGATATACTTACCAAATAAGGTCATATTTTTTTATTTTTTTTATATGACTAAGAATGAAATTCGACTTAAAGGTAAAGACCAGTATTGGCAACGCCCCAATTTCAAAAAATGAAATGGAAGCTCTCATTACCAATCATGTGAAAGAATATGTTTTGACTAATACATGATGATAAAAAATTTGCCGGGAAACTGCCTACTAATTCATATATTTGGTAAATTTATCTCTCTCATGGTCTGGTGAGAGAGATAGGGTAGTCCCATATACATCTTTCTGTGTATAGTGCTTGTAACTTTACGAAGAATGGGCCAAATTTCTTATCATTTTGATGATTCCAGAACCTTGCAGATGCTAGATGCTAGATGATCAACCTTTTCTGATCGATTCCACAACGTTTCTTTCACAATGCAATCGCATGACCATTACTGGTCTTTACCTTTAAACTTCCCGTTTAAACAGGAAAAGTGTCACTTGACAAGATAACTATCCATGTAATACGAATTCAAATGATTTAAAGAGAAGGTTGAGTTCTGGGAAGAGGCGAAAAAATGATTTGTGAGCGTTATCATTGTTATTTTGCAAGTGTGGAAGAACATCAGATCACCAATGTTACCTGAAAAGCACGACTCTTCAAATGCCTTAATATTCTGAATATGGCATGAAACAGCATACAAATCGGGACGGATTTTTACGTCACATGTTCGTGTAGTCCCATATACATCTTTCAATTTCAATTCAATTTAATTTCAATTTATTCAGCCAATCATTAAAAACAATTTACAATGACACTGATACTGGAACAATAATTATAACATGATGACAGGCTATGGACCCCTGAGAAGCAGAGCTTGTAAATGGGGCCCATTAACATAGAATTAAATACAAATATAATAAAAACATGCTATAAAAAGCAAAACAAAAAAGAGATACATGTATATTCATACTTATAACAAAACAATTACAAATATCTTGCAAACACACTCAGCCATACTCACTCACACACACACACACACACAATGCAATGTACTTTAAAGCATATTATAAGAGATTTTTACAAATTAATAAATAGTTCCCTTTTGCACAAAACTTTAAACCTAGACAAAGTTGAACTTGATCTTATATCCTCGTTTAAATCATTCCATTTGCTTATTCCCACATTTCTAAATGATTTCAGTGCATGGGTTGTACGTACAGGGGGTTTGTGTAATAACATTTTTTGCCTTGTGTTATGTGAATGAACAGATGAATTACTAATAAACATGTTTTGAAAAATGTGTGGAAGATTACCAGTGTGGAAATGATACATAAATATACAAGTATTAAGTGATATTATTTCTTGGACAGGAAGAACCTTCATTCTGCTAAATAATAGTTTCGTATGAGAATTATACATTGAATATGTTAAAATTCGAATTGCCCTCTTTTGAAGTATTTTCATTTTTTAGATGAGATGAATATGAATTTCCCCACACTATGTTGCAGTAAGATAAATGGGGTAATACTATCGAGTTGTATAATAACATTAGAACATTTTGGGGAACTGTAAATTTTAATTTTGATAATACTCCAATGCTTCTAGACACTTTCAAAGTTATATTTCTAATGTGGGTCTTCCAGTCCAGGAATTCGTCTATAGTAACACCGAGAAAGGATAGTGAATGTACACGTTAAAGGACTATGTTGTTAACAGAAATGTCATTAATGTCTCCGGGAACTCTCCTGTTCTTTGAACGAAATATGATGTAGTTTGTTTTCTCTTGATTGAGAAGTAATTTATTACTCTGAAACCATACAAGTAATTTACTTAATTCTTCATTGACCAGCGCAATCAGTCTGTGTGCATTTCTATGGGATATTCTCTCCAACAATTTGGAAAATATAGGTAAAATTGCAACCGGTCTATAATTATATTTTGTTTACAGTTTTATTTATATAACGGCACTACTTTTGCTATTTTAAAAGCATCTAGAAACACACCAGTGGTTAATGATTTGTTGAATATGTCACATAATGGTTCCACACAACAAAAGATTGCTTCTTTCACTACCCGAGGGGATATGTCATCACAACCACTTGCTTTAGATGGATTAAACAAAGCACATATCTTTGTTAATTCATAAACGGTAGTTGGCTTTAAAAACATGGAGGCAATATGTTGTGAACTGAGATATTTTTCATAATTCTTATGTAAAAATGGAATGGAGCTTGATACTTTTTTACCTATACTGGCAAAATATGAATTGAATTCCTCAACAATCTGTTCACGCGAAGAATACTTATTTTTACCAGAGAACATTTCACATGGTATAACATTTTGCTTCTTATTACCAAGTATACTATTAATTTCATTCCAGGTCTTTTTTATATTTCCTTTACTTTTCTGAAAGATATCATAAAAATATTGTTTTTTAGTACTTCTTATAACAGATGTTAGTTTATTTTCAAACACAGTCTATTTCATTAAGGAATTCTGATTTGGTTTGTGTAGATAAGCCTTATAAAGACGATTCTTCTTTGTTACAGAATTAAATATACCTTTTTTAATCCATGGTTTACGGAGTTTATACCTAGTTTTGTTTTCATTTACTAAAGGGAAACAATCATTATACAAAATGGTAAATTTCTTTGCAAAGTAATCATAACTAGCATTTGCATCACAATTTTTTATAAATGGCAGACCAATCGATCTGTAATAATCTTGTTTTGAATTTGTGCATTCTATCATCAGTTATCAATCTCTTTTTAACTTTAACATTGTTATTTACTACGTGCTCTTGTTCTTTTGTCTTTACTTAAATCAAACAGTATATTGGGAAGTGATCCGATAAATCAGTATATAACAAACCAGATTCAATATTTTCATGAAAAGAATTCAGGAAGATATTGTCAATTAGAGTACAAGATCTTGAAGTAATTCGTGTAGGTTTGGAAATAATTGGATACATGTTATATGTGAACATGGTTTCCAAAAACCCATTTGTCTAATTATGTGAATAATAATTAAGCAAATTAATATTGTAATCTCCCATCAGATATACTTCTTTTTTTCCTTTTTCAAATACATCCAAACTTGTCTTAAGTTTATCATTGAAAGATGATATTTCAGTATTAGGTGGTCTGTAGACACATCCAATTATCCTAGATTTATTTTTTGTTTCCTTCACTTCAATACAAATTACTTCAATCTCTGGTGAACAGAAAGACATATCTTTACGGAAGACGTAGTCAATACCATTTTTCACATAAATAGCAACTCCTCCAATTCTGTTAAGTCTGCAAATCTGTACTAAAGAATAATTATCTATATTATACAAGTCTAATGGAGAACTGCTGTTTAACCATGTTTCAGAAATGCCGATAATATCAAAATTGTAATGAAGTGATGACAAAAATATTTGTAAATCATCAAAATGTTTACATAAGCTTCTTATATTTAAATGGATCATAGAAAAATAGTCATGTTGCATTCTACACTTATTCTGAACATTTTCTGGGAACACACAATTACTTTAAGCTAGATGCATAGTATCCATATTATCATCATTTACAGTATCATCAAGGAGACCTTTTAGTTGCACATTGTTCATATTGAAAGGATTTGTGTTCATTCTTTGAAGTTTCTCCATATTTATATTTTGATTCAATCGGAAAAAGCTATACAAAGACCAATAATATTCAGTGTCATTATCATAGCGATTAAAAGGGAATACATCAGATAAGCATTTTGTACAAATGAACCAGATAGAAGATGAGGACTTATGATTGCATTGCTTGCAATTCTCACACATCTGTCACACACAATACACACACAGAATAACAAATACAAATTATACGCACTACAAATGGTTAAATGGCAGAATATCAAAAACTACCAAAAACTGTCTATCGTTAAAAAAACAAAAGAAGATTAGGATCGTGAGTTCGTTGAAATATAACGGTCGCCATCAACTCCATATAAAAATCTAGTAAAGGCTGCACAGTATACTATCATAAAGTTGAGATTGTGTAAGTCACATGATGCGTTACTAACGTCTGCTGGCATACGTTGAACCAGTCGGAGAAATACTTCACGCGGTCAGGTGACCTGAGCATGTTGAGGATCGGAATGACGCGACGTTGATTGGTCAATGATCCGTGGCTCATTATTCATTTATCGGAAGAAGAATGAGTTGACTCGGTCCGGTGATCGGAGGATTGGACGAATCACAAAAAGTTTTGAAAGTAGCTCATGGGTCAGCAAAATGCCTGTGGACATCAATAGTGGGGTACAATCGGCTGTTCTCCATACAAAACAGGCTCATTAAGTGGACTTATGTCTCATTATTATCAAACACCTCAGTCATTCAGCTTATCTCTTAGTTTCTGGAGGTCGTCTTTGTTTGCGATAACGACCTTTTTGTCGTTCTTTTTCAGTTTGGCAATGATGCGGCCATCTTGTGTCCAGACCACTTTTACATGATCTTTGAAGTCAGTTTTTACTTTCCAAAATAACTCACTTCGATCATTGGTGAGACTTTCGTGAATGAACACGGGGGTTCCTTCGCATTTGCGGAGAAGTGTTCGTGCACGGTATACTTTATCACGGCAGTTGTAGTTGGCAAATTTGGCAATAATACCCCTTGGCTTGCCATCTTTCATATGACCAAGTCTATGACTTCTGTCTAGGTCCCTACATTCAATCTCAATTTTCAATTTCTCTTTGCATAGCTTGACGATAGTTTCATCTGTATTTTCATTTTCAGCTTCTGTCATTCCTTGAAATATAAGACAGTTCCTTCGTGAATATTGTTCTGCCTCTTCATTTTGAAGGCGAATAGATTTAAGTTCGCTTTCAAGAGCGGCAATGCGGACATCTCGTTCATGAAATTCGAATTCAAACGTAGTATTCAACCTTTCGGCAACGCTTTTCGTTATAATAGGTGTTAATTCATAAATCAACGTTTTCTTGATAGCACTCACCAGTTTATCAATAGTGTCAGCATTTTCCAAAGCATTGTTCAATTCAGTGCGTATAGTGGTAGCTAGTTCGTCCGACTGTAGTTTGCCATGGCGCGTATCCATGGTGCCGGCTGTATACGTCGACGTATAATATCAGATTACCAGTATTACTGATAAGGATTCAGATTGAAAACGGATGTAAAATAGTGTCCAAAGTTTGTTATTGCAAATGGATGACAGATAATACTGTGTTACATTGCAATGGTGACGGTTTTCAGGCGATGTAACTTGAGGCGAGAGAGAGAGCTCACAAAACACGTCCGCTCATGACGAGATTGTTCAACTTTCTGTGTATAGTGCTTGTAACTTTACCAAGACTGGGTCAAATTTCTTATCAGTTTGATGATTCTAGAACCTTGCAGTACTCACCAATGCTAGATGATCAACCTTTTATGATTGATTCCACACTGTTTCTTTCACAATGCAATCGCATGACCAGAACTCAACTTCATCTTTAAGCAACTACGATATAAACCAGGGCCCTACTTCATAACACTTGTTTTCAATGACAAGTTGCAATGATTATTATCAGCTACTGAAATCGTGGCATTTGATTGATTGAGAGCAAATTTGTCTTAGAAATTTACGATTTGTTATTGGAAACAATTTTTGTAAAATAGGGCTCTGAGGCGTATCCAAGATTTGGTTTAAAAGGGATAGGGGAATTTAGGAGAAAATATATGACAAGTACAAAGCAAGTAATCACATTTGCATATATACATTTCGTGTCGAAATTTGGCACGGGGTGTTCTATTTACTTTCGATATGATAGAAGGGATTTTATTTGAGGGGGTTACGTGCTTGACACCCCCATCAACTCAGCGATTGGCATTAGGGGTTGAAGCATGCAAGCAAACCGAAAACGGAAGAACATCCTTAGACAGGCTTTGATGTGATCGTGCGCTCTTCGTGTTCACATCACGCTTTAATGCAAAAGACTAGTTAACAAATACATTCAAATTTTATTCGTGCCTATAAAATGATTGCACCCGAATCTTGCCGAAGGTATGCCCGACCTACCAACATAATTGTTATGAAAACTTCATTCTGACGGAAAACAAAATCACTAACCTTAAAGGTATTACAAAGTTTTTGGTAAATTTTAGAAAATTGGCTGGATAGTGATTCTTTACACTTTTGATATATTTGGATGCCCTTATGGATGTATTATAAGCACTAAGAAATTTAGCCCCTAAAACACTTCTGATTTCGAGAAAAATTGAATATACAAATTTACCGGGGCTCCCGGTAAATGTTGATAAATTTCAAGTAGCGCCTACGGCCATACGATGGTAGCTGCGACCATGAAGATCTCAGAATATGCAGTTGTGATATATATATTTCAAACGGTAATAGCAAATCGGTCGATTGAAATAACATTGTTTTAAAGCTAAATTAATATCTTGACCTTGAGAGGGAGCTATACAACATAAAGAGTTTAATATTTACAATTTCATCACTTTAGACTCGATTTCAACCGCGACAACGATCACTGAATATTGTAGGATCGCATATGCTACCAATAAGTTCATTTGAACCAAATTCATGACCCCATACCAAAACTTTGTATTACCTTTAAACTCATGAATGCATTAGTTTGTCACTAGGCACATTGGGAGGAGTTCATGTCCGTGAAGGACAAATTCATTCGGGTCATTAACCTGGGCAAGTTTTCATACGACATGTTTTAGGGAAAAGCCAGATGTTCGATAATAATCTTTGAATATAGTAAGTTCCTTGTAACAGTATAGGAAATACGTAAATGATCTTGCCAACATGTTACATTAAAACTCAACAGAAAGGAGCTTTTCTCTTGAACTTGAATCCGGGAGATCTCCCAATAATTCTCTAAAACTGCAACCAACCGTACCTGCATATTTAGTTAAAACAAATTATTAACAAATACAATTTTATTTCATAAGTGACCATACAGGCAAACCTAAGCAGTTTGTAACACAGTGCTCAGTAAATACGCGCAAGTCCTTCCTTTGTCGTGCGCACTTGCAATTTATATGCACTTTATAAATTAAAATTAAATTTGAACGCGGTTCTTTGTTTGGTGGTGGTTTACCTCGCCGTATTTAAACAAGCCTTAAAGGAGCTACACAAAGAAAATTTACTAACAACTGATAATTAGAACAAATTACATATGGATGGAAAGATTTTCTCTTGAAAAACACGAATAATTTGCTGAGAAATCATATTGATATCATGGAAATGCAATTTTCCAATACCCTTCTTAGACCCCCCAAGGGCCCCCGAACGTAAGCCAAACACACGAGCGTAGCGAGCTCTGAATAGTGACGTCACACCCTGGACAAACAGCTCGGCACCGGCCACATACCGGAGTCGCGCGTGTATTAGTCTGCAGCTAGACAGCCGTGTCCAGGGTGTAACGTCACAATAGTGACGTCATACGAAGGACTGCTGAAGGCAGTAAATCTGGATCTCAAAACTAACATTTTTGAAAGTTGATTTCTGCGGGCCCCAAACATATTTTGAAGAGGAAATTTGTTGTATTTGATCAGTAAGGCTTCCCCTTTGCAATGATAAGAATTTTGCATCAATTCAATACACTTTTGCTTCTTGGTGTGACTCCTTTAACCGTACTGGAATCATAATATTTCAACTGTTTTAGTTGACTTTTTGTTCTATTTACTATTGTTTTTCAATTTGAGCCAAATTTGGTTTGCAAAATGAAAGCGATTCTGTCAAGGAAATACCTAATAACCCATGATCGAACTTCCGTCAAGCTTCGTTTCACGTTTAAGTAGAATTATAAGGTCTTACCGGCAGATTGAATAACATATACCGCTCCGAGATTGATATTTTACTATTTTATATCCGCGTTTGTAAAGGAAATACCTAGTAGTCTATCATCGTATTTTAGGCAATCTTCGTTTTATATTTTTAAATTTTAAAGAAGAATTTGAAGTCTTACAAGCAGATAGAATTACATGTACCGGTTCGAGATTGATGTTTTTTCAGTTTATATTCGCGTATTTTCCCTATGATATTACAGGTGTTTACCTTTTCAACGAACATATATATTCTTTTAAAGAGATTGGGTATCTTTACCTCTGATTCTAAACAAAATCCTGGATTTAGCTCATGCTGCAATCATAATTATACACCTTTAGGTCAGTCAGGAATACCATTTACAAGCCGATCGCCTGTTTGATTATCAAGATATTTATGATTGGAATTAGAAATGTCAAATGAACAACACTGCAGTCTTTTGGGGGAAATGACTGGTAAAACCGGTCACCCAAAGATTTCTTTCTTTTTTGAAGCATTTCATGATCAATTTGAAGCGCAATTTTTTTGGGACTTTAATATTACACCATATCAAAGACACTGATAATGCGTATATATAGGGCCATGCAACACAGATTTATAAAACTGGAAACATTGTTAAACAATGCCTTTAAAAGACGATCAGGCTTATTTTAAATTGTGGAAGTTAGTCAATTTTTCTCTCATGTATTTCCCCTAATTTTCCCTAATTACTGCACTCAAACAACACCTGCCTGTAAATCAGCCAATCTTGTACTTCAAGATGCTAGAAGCTACTCCAAATAACGATGATTATGATTATTCTATTATTGCAAAATGAAAATACGAGTTGTAATTTTCTATAGCCTAAATTATGATCTAAAGGGAATGACAACTCTGATGTTTAATTGGTTAAGAAAAAACAGGAGAACAAATTGCATCTAACTTTATGGCTACATTTTTAATGAGAAGGTTGAGTTCTGGGGAGAGCTGAAAAATAATTTGTTAGCGTGTTCATCGTTCTTATGCAAGTGTGGAAGAACATCAGGTACAAAATGTTCCCTGAAAAGCATGGCTCTTCAAATGCCTTCATATTCTAAATATGACACATAACAGCTTAAAAATGGGCCTCATCTTTTATGCCACATGATTGTGTAGTCCCATATAAGCTTTTTGCTTGTTACTTTCACCAAGACTGGGCTAAATTTCTTAATGATTCCAGAACCTTGCAGTACACACCGATACTTATATGCTATAGATGATCAACCTTTTTTGATCGATTCCAGACTGTTTCTTTCACAATGCAATCGCATGACCAGAACTCAACTTTATCTTTATTGATTTCACAATTTTGAATGAATGAATGGACAATTCCTAACAAAATAATTGTTGGTCTGTCTGTATTTCTATCTCTGTCTATGTATGTCCGTCTCTGTCTTTGTCTGCCCGTCTGTCTCTTTCTCCCCCTCTCTCTTTTTCTAAATTCAACTATAAATATAAATATATATATATTTGATGGCGTGCTGGAGTGCCGATCGAACAACATATTGATTTATGTTGGCTTCCTAGAATGGGAACTTTTTGAACTAGAATGTGTAAGGGGGGGGGGTTGTAGGTCTCCTTTACTCCAGTAACAGGAGGCAACTAACTACCCCTTTGATAGCAAATATTCTGAAGATTGGGTTTCATGGCTCGCACTTTAACGCACAAGGAAGCACATGCTTTCCTGGTAATCACACATCCAAATACATTAGACTGTGAAATAAATGAACAATTCGCATGTTATATTCAAATATACTAAAGGAAATAACGAACATCAATCCCGAGACATAAATAATTTGACATTTCTTCATATCATATACCTGGTGTGAATAATTATAAAAGGATATAAAATGTAACGTAAGACTTTCGATTTTTAATAACTCCAAATTTAAAACTCGCTTTAGACTGAAGCTTGGAAGTTGTAAAACTGGAGGATGTTAAATTCATTTGGGATAATTTTCACGATATTTCTTTGAATAATATTAATGTGATCCTTTGATGTTTAATTAGGTTATTGGAAAATTAGCATGCATTAGGTGTTGCTACGTCGGATAAACCTCATGCAAGCTTTTTAGTTGTCAAGTTGTCATTAGTAAACAGGGTTTATTGCTTCAATAAAGGTTCTTTCACAGTGTAATTACCAGTATACTCTACTCTACACATGAAAACACAAGCGCCTTGCAATAAATATCCAGCATTTCCAAAAGGGTTATAGGACAAGTATGCCCCCTGGACAATCACCCCCCGGTCAATTACCAGCTGGACAATTACTTCCTGGAAAATTAACCCCAGACAATCAAAGATTGTTTCTTTGTTAAAAAATTGAAACTGAAAACTACTGCTATCAATTGAATTGAACTTGTACTGGCTAAGGGGAAGAATGCTGTTGTATGTTTATGGCTAGAAAGCCATATTTCGAATACGACAAGAAATAATCAAAAGATTCGGACCAAAAGTTCATGTCACATATATGTGTAGTCCCATATACCCGATTATGTGCAGTGCCCGTGACTGCCATTCAAGATTATTCGATTTCTTATCAATGTTAGTACACTGTCGCTCATATAGTTGGAATATTTTTGTTTCACCCCAATTTATGGAATTATTTTAAAAATAATTTAAAAATAATAGATCTAGATAATAGGATACATTCTCAGATTGTATTGAATAATAATTTGCCAATGTGTGTTTTGCGTGACTTCTATAACATGTGTATGCTACCATGCTTATTAACTAGGGGACCTACGCCCTTAAGTCATGAATGACAGTAATGAGGATGAATGCCCCACAAAAGGGCAATAATATAGCACATCGACACGGTTTTGATCCTGGGGCCTCACAGTTACGAAGCCATCCCAATAAACAGAACACTAAAAAGTAACCTCTTTTGAGAGTGTATTTTAAGTGATTTTAAAGTATGGTGCCTTTTGAACCAGATTTAAACGTTATCGACACGTGCCTTCATTTAAACAAAAAAGGTACTCCTTTTCACGTTTTCATCTAACCTAAAAACCACCAATTTATTACGCGACTGGAGTAACGTGATCCCACTTACCTCTGTAAATCAAGTGTTTATGACCAAATAACTACTTGACCAAGCAACGAGTTTTTTAATTATTAATCTAAGCTGGGCATCCGTGATATTTAGGTGTGAAAAATTAGTAATTATTAGGTGTCTTAAAACACCTATTTAAATAGTAGTCAAAGTTGCCAGCAGTTCCTGCGGTGATGATCACGTGACTCAAACGGATTATTAATATAAGCTGGGCATTCCGTGATTTCCAGGTGTGTGAAATGAGTTATTCTTGGGTGTCTTGATGGTTTCACAGTTACCATTTAAGTTCCGTGGTGATAATCCCGTGACTGTTGGCATATTTCTATTTTCACCAGTTGATAACTGACTGTTGGCATATTTTCATTGCACCAGTTGATAACTGGTCTGTGTGCATATTTCCAGTTGCACCAGTTGATGACTGACTGTTGGCATATTTCCAGTTGAACCAGCTGACACCAATTAATTTGCATATTGAATATATATGGGGTGCGTGCAGATCTATGTTTTTTAACATTTTATCTGAATTTACAGGATATTTCTTAATAACTAATGATTTAGTTATATGCAATTCATTTCGAAAATACTACAAATATAAATTACCCGTTATTAGGTCATTTCGCTACTTCGTATAAATTACATTACATTAAACATGAATAAGGGAAACATTAGCTATGAACTAAAATACTTTCAACAAAATACAAGTATATGAACAAATTTCGATTAATTAATTTATGTAAGTCTACTATTACCAATGCCTTTACATTGGAAATACAGACGAACCAGTAATGAAATGTTGTTGTCGTTGAACTGTTTGGAAGTTTTACCAAATAGTTCTAATGGCTCAGCTAGACCAGTTGAATTCTAACTGGCCTGGATCAACTGGATCATTTAGCCCATTTCAATTTCCAGGGTTACCAGTTGGCATTAACTGGTTCATCAACTGGACCAGTTGCAACTAGCTTTCTCTTCTGGGATGAGATCTGGCAGTCGTGTAACGATTGTCTGAAATTCGGTGATGCATGCAGAGATTTAAATGAAAATGGTACCTAAATATACCGGGAGGATAACTCTATCAAGATATATCATGAAACCCATGATTAAATATTCATACTTCAAACAATACAACTTTTAAAAAGTGGGAAATTGTTTCTGACTCACTCTGTACAGTTCTATACAGCATATCTTTTTTTTAGAGGGGTGGGGATATGGACTAAGGACATTTCCGTGAAATTATTTTTAAACCTGATATTATGCATTTGCGAGTTTAATCACAACATAATTTCAGTGATTTCCAAATAGTAGTAGCAGTAGTTGTAGTAGTAGTAGTAGTAGTATAGTAGTACTATTAGTAGCAGTATCAGTAGTAGTAGTGGTGGTGGTAGTAGAAGTAATAGTAGTAATAGTGGTGGTAGTAGTAGTTGTAGTGATAGTAGCAGTAGTACCGTGAGTAGTAGTAGTATTAGTAGTAGAAGTATCGGTAGTAATAGAAGTAGTAATAGTAGTAGTAGTAGTAGTAATAGTAGTAGTAGTAGTAGCATCGTACTAACTATAGAGAAACATTTTAGACGACATACATGCAACATGAATTTACGCAAGGGTATCTGGTTAGTACAAAAATATGGTTTGAAAATATAATACCATGCCCTACCTAATGAGCATGGCGAAATGCAGATGACAGAATCAGACAAATATAAATGAATCGTATCGATGGCGTAGCGAATAGGGACATGTTCCTCTTGTGCCCTCATCCAATTAAAATGGAACAGAAATTAATGTCAGCAAGTGCAAGAGTATGCAAAACAGTGAGAGAGAAAGAGAGAGAGAGAAAGTGAGTGGAGTTGAAAGTGAGATGGAGAGAGAACCTCCTTTTTCACCCTAAAGAAGAAGAAGAGGAAGAAGAAGAAGAAGAAGAGGAGGAATAATATTAAGAAGGAGAGAATTACTATCAAAATAGAAATGAGCTCAAATTCACTTACACTGAAAAGGAAAAATGCAGTATGGAGATTCATCTTGTCTGAGCGGTAGTACTTAGTAAGTGAGAACAAAAATCACGTTGTGACGAAAATATTCCACACGTCACTCTACTACAAGACACGAATGGACTGGCGGGATGAAAGTCATGAATAAGAAAACACTTTCCCGATCAGCTCTGAAATATGTCGCACATCCGTGCGGTTCTTGACAATTTTCGCGTCAAAATGTCAAACAGACTGAGAGTGAGCGAGTTTTATGCCTCAGTCACACCTTTGCGTATGATGCTGCGTATTGCTGCGCTGTACGGGGTATATCAATACGCAGCCGTTCCCAGCGATACGTGGCAAATTTGAAGGTAGCAGTCACACTATTGCGTATCTAGCTCGTAGGTAGCTCGTATGCCTCTCGTACTAAGACTGCCTACGGTTGCCTATGACCACGCTATAGCTCGCTGTTGCTCATAGCAGTACGATTCAATACGCAGGTTGCTCGCCACGTTGCGTATGTAACTGGTTCTTTGCTCGTTTGCTGCTCGCTAGTCGCTCGCACCAGTACGTCTCGTTGCGTCTCACTGCGTGTTCGCTCGCTTTAGCTCGTCTGTTGTTCGTACTGCTGCGTGCCAGCTCGCTCTACAGCGTACCAGCTCGTTTGGGCTGCGACGGCGTATAAATAAAAGTCATTTTGCGGGCTTCTGACGAGTCTACATCTACAAGAAAAATCAATCAAATGAAAAAAAATGGCCCGGGAGCAGAGCTCTGCCTTGCAAAAGCTTAAGCTTTTGGTTCAGCTGGAAGAAGCAGAGACGAATGATGTTTATTTATTAACGTTATGTAGCGCAGCGACGGTGGTTGGTGCTAGGTTGGTGCTAGGCAACTAATCGCAGTAAGAGAGAGCGAAAGCGAACGGCGTACGAGCTAGACTCGCAGCGTAGCGAGCGACAATTGCAATAGTTCTTGCTGCTGCGAGTGGTAGGCGAGCAACAGCGCAACAATACGCGCAATCATGCGAACGACAACGAGCTCTTGCGAGGTAAATCGTGCAGGGAACGCAGCTATAGGCAGTGACACGCGCTCCAAAAAAAAGAGGTGCGTATGGTTGCGTATACTTGCGCTAAGCCACTCGCTGTTGCTCGCATTCACTGGTTGCCACTCATATCCGCTCGTAGGTGATAAGACCTTGCGTTTGCTTGCGATAGTTTAGAAAATTTTAAAACTAGCGAGCGGCAAACGCAGGCCTTTGCGCTAGTCTGCGTAATGAGTACGCAGTGAGCACGTTTCATTGCGCTTTATTGGGTATGACTGCCTATGTCTGCGTTCGGGCAATACGCAGCAATACGCAAGCCCAATACGCAAAGGTGTGACTGAGGCATAAGGCCTGCATTTGAACATGGACCATGATATGGCTCGGCGATCTACCAGTAAGCAGGCCAACACCGGCTTGAGGTCATTCGGAGTTTTCTGCGCATGCGCTTGTTTTATGATACTTAACCCGCACAGTGTCACCAAATTTCAAACAGGAATCAGGTATATATTTTCGAAGGCATTTATTAATTGCATCATTAGGTGATACGTACGAGGTCTACGTATCACCTATTTATTTATTATTTATTTATTATTCTTCCATGAATTTGTTCGCAGGATATCTCAAGAAGTAATGAATCCATCGTCATGAAACTTGCCATGATGATAGATCTTAGTCTAACTGTGTGACTTTTCAGTGACTCAAATTATCGTGACGTCATCTAGGGACCATTTTGTGAAAATTAACTTATGATCATATCTTCATAATGGAAAGTCATTTTTCATTCATATTAATCATGATTAAGGTCAATATCCGTACGGTCAATTTCAGGTCAAAAAACGCGCGCGCGCAAAATCGTCTCAATTTCATTTTGGATACGTTTCAGGCCATTTTAAGCATTTTGCAAAAAAACGCGCACACGCGCATGCGCACGCGTTTTCGCGCCTACTAGCATTCTGCAATATAGAATCGCCAAATTTTCTCCGTCATCATATTTGTCACATTTTTCCAAGCATTTTGAAACGTTGTTCACCTTTTATGATCAGTAATAACGGAATTAGCGTCCGTTTAAGATACATGTGCGTGTGTGTGTGCTCTTGTAATACATAGCATATATGGTCAAAAACACGCCTATACAAAATCCATTGTAGCTCTTAATGATGCAAGGTGACCCCAATTTTTTTCTTCATATTTGGATAAATTATGAGTCGGAGATATGATTTCATGTCTCATTTGACCCTCAATTACTCATGACGTCATCATAATGGCCTCCGAACTCAAAATTTCAATTTGCATATTATGACGTCTGCATATTTTTGGAAAATTGATTGTATCTCTGTAAATATTGATCGATTTTCTTCCAAATTTTGATATGTTCTAGCTGAGACAATTTCTACAAATGCGGTTATAACGATTTTTTATTTGACAAAGTCATCATGGCGTATTTTTGCAATTAAAGGAGGCATGTCAATAGTTCACATTTTGCGTGTATTCTCTATGGGACATGACTTTTTCTCAAAACTGGATTCTACATTCCTGTCTTTCGTGAGCAATATCTTCGTTGTTTTAGCTTTGTTTTCGCTGAGCTTCGGGTATGTTGTAGCTAAGACAATAAGCTATCACAAATGTGCCTTTTATTTTTCGATCAGATGCCTGGATTATGCTCATATTTCACTTGCAAAGTGGGATTTGAGAATTCCATTTCCCGTTTACGTGCATTCGCTATGGGAAATGTTTTGGTATATCGGTAAACGCACTTGACTTCCAACCTCGAGATCCCTGGTTCGAGACCAAACCATTTTTTTCTTTACTTTTTTCTTTTTTTTTGACCTTTCACTGTACCATCTCCTTTGATTATTAAAACACGTAGAATCGCAAATAACGTAATAAACAACCCTATTTACTTTATTATAACCCTATTTTCACTTAATCCATTACTTTTTGCGTGTAATCCCTATGGGAGATTACTTTTTCTCAAATCTGGATTCTACATTCCTGTCTTTTGCGAGCAATATCGCCGTTATTTCTGCTTGGATTTTGTTGATTTTTTAAGTATGTTGTAGCTGAGACTATATGCTATCAAAATCACCCCTCATTTTTTCAATAAGATGTCAGGATCATGCTCATCATCATGATCATCATCATTATCATAATGATGATAATCATTTATCAATTACATTTTCATTTCTTTGAATAAGGTAAAATCGTCAAAATGTGTTCTTTATCATGTAAATTATAGTCAAAGGTGTAACTGATTACTGCACAGGATCAATGGTCATATATTGTTTCAATCTATTTTCCCTAGATCCATAATGATCACTGGGACACAATTTAAACTTGACATATGGATAGATCATTATGGGATAAGCATTTTATAAAATAATATGATATTGTGTAATGCATTCTTCGTTATGTAAACTATTAGCATACGTATCACCTAATTCGTCTTAGTGACGAATTAAAGTTTAGCTATTATTAATGTTAGTAGTATTACTAGTTGTAATAATAGTACTAGTAGCAGTATTAGTAGTAGTAGTAGTAGTAGTAGTAGTAGGAGTACTAGCAGTAGTTGCAATAGTAGTAGTAAATACCATTATTAGTTATATTGTTATTATTACTATTATCATAATCACCAGCATCTTTACCACCACCACCATCATGATGATCATCATCATTATTATTTTACATTGTTTAAGCCGAAATTCACGAAATCTAGGCTACCGTGCTGGCTCAATTGTAGGCACGAGGCCCTTAGACATGAGTGTAAGAAATTGGCACTAACTTTATTAAATAAAAGGTTTACTATGAGAAGCAACCAAATTTGATATCAATGTAAATCTTAGATCCAGGAAACTGATGTTATCATTTTAAAGCGGATACCAGCAGTAACGTTATCGTCTTCCTTGTAGTAATAAAAGTAACATTTCTTACACGTTTTACAAAGTTCATTACGAAATAAGTCAATTAATCAAGCAATCGTTAATCAATCAATGATTTTCAATTAGATTTCGGTTAGAACTCATTGCTATCGTTAAAAGAGCTATAATTGAATAACAATGAGAAACAGCAAACTGATACATTTCTTCCGATACATGAAATCAAGCATTTTTTTGTATATCAAAGTAATCACTTTCAGTTTCATACACAATATCGTGAAAGGAACAAACTTACAGTTTGCAGAAAAGCAATGAAGACACTGAAAATAAATTCCCAGGATAAATATTTATAAAAAGGATTCCGTGTGACGCACTTTGGTGTTGGCTAGGCCTACAGTGCACCGTAAGTTTAAACTTTATGTTAGGGAAACCTTAAGGGTTTTTTTGATGACCCACGAACAACGGCGCATGTTTGCTCGAGATATTATGAAGACGCTGGAATGAATGGATCCCGAATTGCTAGAACACATACATAAACAAAATAAGCATTCACAAGCGTATTTTCAATAAGTTATACAAATTCATTTATTTGTTATTTATTTAGCCTATCGCTGGACGCCATTTTCAAGTTCATGGCTCTTTGAGTAAAAATGGATTGCATTAACTGAATAAAGTAGAGAAAAGGTAATTTTGTCGAGATGATCTACACAATCTTTTCCATCAAAAATGTTTTTCCATATCACTTTTTTGGAAAAGTTCCCTTCTACCCACTTTCTTGTAGGAAAATCATTTACATATACATTGTATATACGGTATTATTATCTACTCTATAATTTATGTTCTAATCCATTTGTTTCCAGAAGAAAAACAAAAGTGTGTTGAAAACATTACGCATATGTGAAAGAGAGAGAAAGAGAGAGAGAGAGAGAGGGGAGACAAATCGTTAAGAGCTGCCGTGAAAATGTTGTTTGTTTGTTATTTATTTCCGAAATCCATATATACATACAAGTTTAAAAAACAAACATTATAAAGCACATTTCAAAAGATAAAAAAGTAAGGTTGGATAGCCCATTTCAGAACCATTTTCAAAATGGTCCTGTTCTTCCATGGGGTCCAAAAGCAAATAAACATATTAATTTACATACAATCTCAATTTTCAATCATAGAAATTTACCAATAAAATATCTGAAAATCTAGTACAAAGATACCTGATGGAATGAATATTCATATAAACAGTTAGCTTAGAGCCAGCAAGAAATTCCTTTTAGGATGAAGCTTTCAATAAGGAAAGTACAGACTATTGCGATCGACCTACAAACCTCTATTTACACCAACACAAATACAGTCAAACCTGCCTTAGGGATCACCTGTCGATAAAGACCGCATTTCTTGATTCCCTTGAAATGTTTTCTCATTGAAACATGTACTATAGGCATCTGTTCATAAAGAACAACTGCCTTTAAAAACCACTTTTCTTGTCTCCCTTGGGTGGTCTTTATAGACAGGTTTCACTGTTTATTAATTCAACACGACAACGATTGCCCCTAAATCTCGAAAAGTGTTGTATGACATGTCTTTCAACATTATGTGAAAAGCACTTATTCATGTAATGTATCTAATTATGATTTATAATGGCCAATATCTTGATAATTCAAAGTGAATTATTGAAAATGTAAAACTTTATACTAGAAAATTTGGTTAAAATTAATGTGTCCAGAAATTCACCGCTATAGAGAGTTAAAGACCAAATGCAAGGAAACGTGAAGTTGGCATCAGAGTTCTCCTCGAAATTATTGCACAGGGGTATTATATTCAGAAGTAATTACAGCTGTGACCTATCACAAAATATCTTGACATGTAACTAATCTTATCCGGAAACCCTACCCCCTGGACATCCACCCCTGGATAACGACCCCCAGTCAACTACCCCTAGGACAGCTACCCCCTGGAGCAGCCCCCCACCAGGACGACTACCCCGGGCTACCCCCCGGACAACTACCACCCAGACAACTACCCCCTTGGATAGTTGTCCGGGGGTAGTTGTCCTAGGTGGTAGTTGTCCTGATGGTAGTCGTCCTAAAGGGGTGGTTGCCCTAAGGGGGTAGTTGACTGGTGGTAGTAATCCGGGGTGGATGTCCAGGGGGCAGGTGTCCTAGAAGCACTAGTAATACCTACAAATGATAAAGAACAACACGAATATCAAAATAATAAACTATCAAAGGAATTTTTTTTTAAGAGTTGTGTCCCTACTCTATTTCCATTGTCACAACTTGTCTTGTATTTGTATATTCCAATCGAAGGATTGTTACCAGTACAATGTTTAAGAATGGCATGCATGCTCCTGCAGTACAAGGTGTCTTTGATATGGACATGGCCTCTGGCGTTCTGACTCGGTTGTCGTTTCCATTCTTTATCTTCAGCTGCTGTTTCAGTCTAGGAGCGAAACGCTATACACAGGTTAAGTGTGAACGTTCAGGCCTGCAGAGGCGTAGAAATATGGCCATAGTCACAGCTAATGTTATCTTCATGTAATATTCCAATCACTGTAGTCGCACTAATATCAGGAAGTAATTAAACCGGTATACATGGCTGCAGTCGTGACGTTCCAGAAATTCTAGATGAATCTGACAAGACACCGTGTTCTCAACAGCTGTCACTATGATTTTCCTGTTCATGCGTTAACCTTATAGTTGCATTTGCTTTAGTACGAACTTTCATGAATGTCAAGGTGTCTGGCATGACTTGTCTGTTTGTGTATGCCACGTGTTTCTCCTTTTTGTGATCTAACTTCAGTTATCGTTTTCGTCCGGAATACAAACGGGAAAAACCGGTTCTGTGTTCATGTTCATGAGCGTCATGGTCTGTTCCGGTGTTTTTGCCATGGACGAACTTGTCTTGTCGACTGCAGAGCTCGACGTCTTCTTAGTGTTCTTCACCCGGTAGTCACCCTGTCTGCTTTGACTGACCAACCACCTTTCTCTCTTACGCTTTAAAGCATGCCGTACCTGAAGGATGAAAAAACGATGACGGAACTACTTTACTCACAGCATGTACATGACATGACAGTGTCTTGAAAGGTAAAATGTAGAAGATATTAGAACAAATAATTGAAAGAGAATATTAAACCCTAGGGTGGGAGAACACTGCAAGAGTACGCTGACATAATTGTAAGGAACGGTGGTGTGTGGAAACTATTGCAATCATTCAAGGAACCGGGAGAAGAAGCAGTGACATGTAAAAAAAAAAAACAGAGATCAACATGCTGAGACTTAAAACATACTCAACGATACAAAATCTTCATTCAATCGTAATTTAATTAATATATAACACTTTCATTTCAATATTTGTTGGGGCTTCCACCAAACAACATGGCATACACTCGAAGTCAATGTAAAAGCATTATAAATATCCCACTGTATTCACAGAACTTATGTTTGGATCATGTAATGTGTCATTGACATGTTCGTGCTTGTTGAAAGGTGTTGTAAAGAGCTGATGAAATCCTACGACTTGGGTTGATTTAAACAAAAAATCATGTCGTGAGTTTGCATCATATCAGCTTGATATTTTCAACGGAACATTTGTATTTTTCTTGTCATGCCAGATTTGCTTACCTCAGAATTCCGTACAAAGTGGACGAGAAATATGAAGACCCCTTGGAAGGAATTTAAAAGGACAAAGATATACTGGAAAGCGACAGACGCCCTCTCGATGGCCAAGAAGGCAAAGGCCCACGTCAAGCCCATGATGGGAAGAAGAATCAAGATCGCCTTCGTACCATGTCTGTGTTCGAGGTAGTGAAGGGAATACAAAAAAAAAGGTACCACATTTATGGACAGTAGTCAAGGAGTGAAGGAGAGAGAATTGAAAGAAGCAGGTAGAAAAGCACAAAGGAAATGAAATGGAAAAGATAGTGAAGAGAGAGAAAAAACAAGAGAAGTGGGAAGAGATATACAAACAGAATGACAGTTATATAGGAAATACAGGAAGAGATACAAGGGACGATTAACAAGCAGAGAAGATCAGAGAGACAGATGCTATTCAATACATGTTTGCTACGTAACATCACTTTGATATTTGATAATTCACCTATACCAACTGTACATTAGCCTCAGAGAATAATAACTATCATAATGGTTTCATCATTGTGCTTAGACATATTTAATTTGTTTTAAACATTATCTTATATTGCGCCATTGTATAATGCATTTCTTTTGTTTTAAAGTATTCCCTTAAATGAATAAGACTAGATTTCTTTTTTTGTCATTTCGTACCAACGGTATTGAACAGATACCTAGAAATGCGTACTACAGCTTGGATAAGATGAAATTGATATATGTGTTACGCAGTACTATGTCCTATAACATTATATTAAGTAATGTCTAGTATACAGCAGGAAGAAATTGATAAATACGTTTGACTTTTGCCAATTTAGCTTAAACACGATCTCAAAGAATCCCCCCCCCCCAAACAGGCTGTAAAAAAATGGTTTTAAAATTGCCTAAAAGTCGATTTCTAAAGCCACACTGCACTACGTGTAGCTACTTGCGCCCTCTATATAACAAACAATGCCTAATCGGTGACCATTGGTCCCCATGATCCTCTATTTCTTATGTTATTTGACAGCTGAGTTGATGAGATAACAACCTGTCCAGTGACCTTGCACAGTGGTATAATTCCCCCTTTGCTGGCCTTTATAAGCCTTTGCGGTACTGTACTTACCTCACTCTAGACTTGATGTCACTTTGTAGCGTAGGCCCGTCCGCCATTTTGGCAATTTGAAGAACAACCCGTATCATCACAAAGAGGTTGAAAACAATAACAATGGCGACCGGTATCATGAAATAGAGCAGACTGAAGTCACCAAGACCGGGATCAAGGCTCAGGAAACAGTTATTACTAAAAAACGAAATATAGGCAAAATGCAGGATTAGGGATGGCATAATTAACTCTTTACCGGATTAAGTCCACAGAAGCACATGTATTGGTCGACGACAGTTTACAGATGTGTGTGTATGGGAGGTAACTTAGACCCCGTTCTCACTCACTTTGAAAGTGGTCTTAGTTAGACCGCTCCAGACCGCTCCAGAGGAACGGGTCTTGAGGAACGGTTTGCGAGCGTACACACTCCGAGCAGTTTTTAATGGCTCAAACCGCTCCACGAGTCAAAGTGGTATTGTTGCTATGGCAGCTCAGGTAGGCGGGTCAATTTTTTCGCGCGCGGAATCCAAACCGTAATGTACCGTACTACATGTTTCGCGCGGAACGTCACTAGCTCACCTCCGTTCAAAGTACGCTTTCCGTTCACATTGCACGTTAGAGCGCTCTTAATAAGACCCGCTCCTCAAGACCACCTCGGAAGGTGGTCTTCTGGAGCGGTCCAGAAGTCCGATTCCTGGACCACTTTGACCGTTCTCACTCACCTAAGAACCGCTCCTGAGGAACGGGTCTTAGTTAGAGCGCTCCAACGAAGTGAGTGAGAACGGGGTTACACATCGGTAACATTTTGTCTAGTCATTCGTCTCCATTCATTTCACCAATGTATGCCCTGACCAACTCGGGTCCAATGTCCGGCGAAATGGAAGACGATGGGAGCAGCGCTATAGTACACGCCATTGTTGAAAGAGTATCGCAACACGTCTATTCTGATATCAATCATTACCTCGAACGCAAGAAGAGAGGAGTTTCGTAACTCCAAGAAATTGCTGTTTCAGCCAGTGCCCAAGAGCAACAGGAGCCGTACTCTGGGAGGACTTGCCTGAGGGTCCACGGTAATGCAGAACAAGCAGGCGATGATACAGACGCCACCAACGTCGACCCATGGATCAACTAAGGCACGAAGCTCAAGTTGGATGTTACCGTCACCCAAAATGACATCGACAGGAGCCATCGCATACTACCTGGACCGCCCAAGCAAAAAGCTCAGACACATCGAGGGCAATCATCGTGATATTCGCGAGATACAACTTCATGAAGAATGTCAGCAAGAATGAAACAGGAAGCATCGGAAAATGTAAAAAGCATTCATTCGTGAAGACCTGACATCGTCGACGCAGGAAATAATTTTTCAATCGCAGGAAAAAGACGGCAAGATTCGTGCTGTTACCAAGGAGGGCGAAGTCATCAACATTCGAAGCCTGGTCGAACCCGACAAACTCTGAACTTCCTGCACTCAGGCAGCTACTTCTTTTATCTTATATTATTTAATTTTGAACAAATATATTCGCCTTATATATGAACGTTGCTTTAAATACCCATGTGATAGAAATCTGCGAGAAAGCGCAAACAACAATTCTCTGCGTATAATGTTCCTAAAGGCTATATGTCAAATGTGAAAATGTAAAAAGAAGCCTGGATATGTAATATTTGTTCTATGAATTAACTTCCATGTTTTGTAGTAAATTTGATTGTAAACATATACATGTACATCGAATTGCTGGAAACGTTTCTTTTCGGGATAAAGAATTATATATATTTGTTTGCCAAAGAGAAATGGGCATGAACGGTCATAAAAGTAGCACATGCGAACGTCCGTAGTCTTATAAAAAACAGGTATGCTAAACAATTGGTTCTCGATTCAAATCCGTATATTTGTGCATGAATGACGTTGATAATCCTAGCTTAAATTCAGAGGAATAAATGTACTTACGCTATCCCTTCTCCCAACTTCGTGTGATTCGCGGATAGAAGAACAATTAAAAAGACAGCCGGTAATCCTGTGGGAAAAAAATGAAGCATTACCAAGACGTAAACAAAAAAGTCATTTTGTAAATGTATCAATTATTGGCAAACTCTAGAAAGACTAATCTTTTTTGAAAGATCAGAACGGTGTATAGAGTAAAGGTTTTGTTGTAAAATACGTTCTTGAAAAGCTTGTAAATAGTGAAACTAAACCTAGCCAGAATGGACAACTTTATTTCCAATCCTAAACATCCCAGTTGCACGGACATAAACTAGACCGACTCTGAAGTGATAGTTAAAAGAATAAAAAATACTGAAATTAAAAAAAAGAAGCATCAAAACATTTTTGCCCTAATTGGATCATACGCTCAATATCGAAATATTTTTATTTCGTTGATTTGTTTTCTCTTCTTCAAGACGGTATTTGCTTACCCCATCCGAATGCCATATAGTACTTGAATTTGCGCCGTTCGGCGTTCCATACTACAAAGGTCAGCAGATAAAGATGTATGCCCTCTATTGCCATCCAGGCGAACATCACCAACAGTTGATAATAAAGTAAAGCACCCACGGCAGTGCATGATATCTGAGGGGAAAAGAGTTAAGACAAAAATTGATAAAAACGATAATAATATTAACGACAACTGCGAAATTCGAACAAAATGTATGACTTTAGAAACCTTTCTGAAACAAATCATACTTGCCCCTTCCTGTACTATTCGGTTGAAGCTGTCTTTATGTGATAAAGTACAAGTTTTATTACTTAAGGCCCGTCTGTACTAGTTTGACCGGGAGGGATAAGACCACCCAGTCTGGTTACTGGCAGGTGGCTATCTCATCAACTCAGCTCTCAATTAACATAAGAAAAAGAGGATCTTGGAGGACCAACAGGCACCGCTTAGGATTTTTTTTTCTATATAAAGGGAGCAAGTAGCTACTAGTGGTAGAGTGGGGATTTAAATGGTTGCAAGTGGTCTCTATCAGATATAAACTCGTGTGACTTTGAGAAAGTTCGATGTATCTCGCACTGTATAAATATCATAATTAAAATCATATTCATATTAAACTTAAATTTAGGATATTAACGAACATAATATCGAAGATAAAGGAGTATTAAGTTTTTTTTCAAAAAAATTGAGGAGGGGTTGGGAAGGGGGTTTAACACCCGAAACACCCCCCCCCCCCTGCCCCCTGCGTAGGCGCCTGTACATGAACAAGAAGACGATATAACACTCTTAGAAATTTCGTGGAAGATCTATAAAACCTGATAGGGCTCGGAGACTTACCGATGGATGCTGTACGAGATTAAGACACAGGAACACGATCTCAGCTAACCCTACAGACATGGCTAGGTTACCATGTATCAGGATAAGATCACTGTGGAGTCTGGAGAAATGGATAATAGAGGAAAATGAACACACGCACACTCTAATGCATACACACACACCATCCTGTTATGGTAAAATACATAAAAAAACTTCCAGAAAAAAGTGTTATAAGACATTCATTTGCATGCAGATTGTGAATTGCACACACGAAAATCAGCTGGAAATCTACTTCGGTGCGCGCCAAATGGTGTCCATTACCTTGACTATTCTACCCACAAAAGGCTAAGGTTCAAATTTGATCATACCCTTTAGAAACATATATAAATATTAATATCGCTATTATTATTTTCCAGGAATTGACTTAAAGACCGTCAATACTACTGGGCCAGAGGGGATTAGACCACACAGCGAGGTTACTGACAGGTGGCTATCTCATTAACTCATGGGGACCAACAGGCACCGATCGGGGATGTTTTCTATATAGAGGGAGCAAGTAGCTACAAGTAGGACAGTGGGGCTTTAAAGGAAACTTTAATAGCCCAGTCCATTACCCACATTCTACAAGCCATGCTTCTGGTGGATCGCTCCACTTTCACTTCACATATAAATATACAGCAATATTCTTTTTTTTTCTGATTTAGATCGTATGATATAAGTATCTTATAATTCCTTGTAACTTAAAGATAAAGACCAGTTCTGGTCATGCGATTGCATTGTAAAAGAAAGGTTATGGAATCGATCAGAAAAGGTTGATCATCTAGCATATAAGTATTGGTGTGTACTGCAAGGTTCTGGAATCATCAAAATTATAAGAAATTTGACCCAGTCTTGGTAAAGTTACAATCACTGTACATAGAAAGATGTATATGGGACTACGCGATATCTATCAGGTCCAAATAGATATAATATTTTACCAAATATATCAATTAGTAGGCGGTTTCTCGGCCAAATTTGTATCATTACGTTTTAGTCAAAACATATTCTTTCGCATGATTGGTAATAAGAGCTTCCACTTCATTTTTTGAGAGGGGGGCATTTCCAAAACTGGTCTTTACCTTTAAATAATTTAATTTTGTTATGCAAAGTAAATAACATGTTTTTAATTACTTTTGTAAAATGTTGTTTGTAATTTATTTTCGTATATAATTTGTACTTTTCTTCTTAAAAATGGAAATACAAATTTGAACTTTGAACTTTGCACTTTGAACCCATTTACCATTCAGCGAGCATTGTAACAACGTATTACATAGTCAGAATGGACATTCAAAAGTACACAAACTGCCATTGAGATGATCTCTTGGAAGTATTTGCAATTATGTTCAATGGGGGGGGGGGGGGGGGAGGGGGGGGGGGGGGGAGGGGGGAGGGGGGGGGTCATATTCATATCTCTTACTTGAGGAAGGTGTAACCAAAACATGTCAGGAAGCAGGCAACGATTGACAGGCTGCACCCGACCCAGGTGATGATACCCATGGCGAATTCATCTTGCGGTGGAATCTGTTTTGGGTAAGATTGATTTATGACACGAATAGTTGTCCGTTATTATCAATATTCAGTCTGTCGTCTGGAATAGACGAAAAATAGACTTTCTTTCCAGATGGCACCTTATTGAGGTGACCAATACATTTCCAGCTCAAAACTGTGACAACACCAAACAGCAACATCAACAACACCAGTAATAAAGCATGTAATATCCTTGGAAGATATAAAACAAACCAATTCCTAAAAAACATTGAAATAGTTGGGCGCAAAAAGAAAATCCAACCTCAACAAACAACTACTCTACAAGAAAGCAGAAATGTGAGGAAAGCAGACTGATGAATGTTTGAATGAATATGAATATTTGAAATTTGTAATCACTATATACGTATGACCACTTAAATCTGGCTGAATTGGTAATTTCACTGGTACGTGGTGCCGAACAATCTCCCAATTTTTTAAAGTCACAAAATAACTGAAAATTCTTTTGTAATGTAAATGTATGACAAGGTAGGGTCTTTTCTTTATAGATGGCATGGCGTCAGCGCTTGGACTTAGATTTATATCAGGTTTGACTTTTTTTTGGCATTTCGCATACATTTACGTACTAACAGAATATCGTTTAAAAGATATACCGTTGGTATTATACTACTAAAAAGTCTTCTGCAAAGTGGTTTTGATTTGATATGCAACATTATACATGTATATCATTATTCTCTGTAAACGAGGGTCTAAAAGGGCTTTAAGAAATTTTGTTCTCCAATTTTTTCTCAAAGGGGAAAGTAAACGATTTTATTATTATTTTTCTTCGGACTCACGTCTGTACCAGACACATCCAGCAGTACAGCAAAGCTTGTCAGGTGATCACATAGGCACGTGATCATTGTGCCGTTATCCATGACGTCAATATCTCCAAGGTAGCAACCCGATGTTGACCAGTTGCTAAAAGATATAATCAACAATAACATTCATTTAAGTTGTGCAATATGATAATTTTGAACTGAACTTAAAAACTGGAAATGTTGATTTCAACCCAGCTTACGCTCATTGTGTTCCAATTTGTTCCAAAGTACTTTTTGTGTATATTTTATGTTTTAATGCAGTATGTTATGTAATGTGTTTTTCTTTGTATAGTTTATCTTGTCCTGTACATTATTCCTTGAACCATGCATCCTGGACTTATTATGTGTTTCTCTGTTTTCGCACAATAGCGGTGATATTAAACTAAAAGGATAATAATAACAACATATAATGCACGCATGCATGCCTATCACAGGGGATGTCAAGGTAATGATGATTCGGCATTAAAATTGCCCTTAAATAGCCTACCATAAGGTTGCATGCACGCTATTGTTATATTGCTTTGTACACGCGAGCAAGCTACTGTTACTCTGCTTCTTGCATGATTGCACGCATTCGTAATAACAGTTATCGTCCATGCCCATTGGACTGTGCCTAGTGTTTTGCACGCGCTATTGGTAGTACCATCGCGTTAATCCAATTAACTCGTTATAAATTTGGCACTGGGGGGATTTTTGGCTTGGCACAATGGGGATTAGCCCTGTGGCAGGATAAGAGTTAAAGGTCGTTAGTAATTAAGATCGCGTTCAAAGTTTTTAACGAAAACCAAGTGATATGGGCGAGCAAACAACTTACCTAGCATCGTTATCCCAATACGAACAAAGAGTGTTATTGTACGTGAGTTCCGTCTGTAAATGTAAATTAATTCATAAGTGAGGAAAAGATGATGAAATGCAATAAGAATGCATTTATCCAGACAAACCGAATATAGAAGTAAAAATTGCTAACTTTGGCATACTTGTTTGAAAACAAATGATATGATTTAATTGTTGTAGATTTGTTTTTCTTCATTTTTATAGGAATGCAGACTGCACTACTGGAATAGAACGGAATCGACATACCCGTTGTCATGCTATCCAATACATCTGCGTAACAGTCAATGACATTTAAAGTACCACTTTCAACATTTATTTTGAGTCATTTACATATGTCATAATTATAGTCATACAATTTCAATGATCTTCTTTACCACATATACATAGTGCGAACGCAATTTTGTCGAAAAATCAACTCATGACAATTTTAAGAGACTATGAAAATGCGTTTCATTCCCATGTTCATAAATGCCCACAACTGACGCACAAGGCTACTAAAATTAACTTATCGGATTTTTCGAAAGTATTTACGACTGTTTTATAAGTAGATTCATGTTTTGACAATGATTCATTTATAGAATTCATGAATAGTTTCTACAACGAATTGTTTGAGAAGTATATATCAATTTGATACCGTCTCCAGTGCGAGTAGAATTCGATCTTTTAATAACTGCACCGTTTAAGTATTTTATTAGAATACAGGTTGTTACGCACCTTGACAGCGGTTGTGAGGAATTTCAACGTTATGTTGCTGCTAAAATTCTGTTTTGATCTCTCCGATATAAGGCCCACACCTAGAAGAGGCGAGGAGACAATGGTCCTGGAAGAGAATTGGGTAAGAAGGAATAAGAGAAAGAGAGCCAGCGAGAGGAAAGGGGGGGGGGGTGCAGTGACAGAGATAAACATGAACAGTTACTGAACTAAGTCTGGTTCTACAGTGGTTTTTTTTCTACCACAGCAGTAAGATGTTTAATTCTATAATTAATATATATCATTAATAATAATAATGTGACACAAAAACACAACAATTATCGATGAAATGGTTTCTGTTTTATTTTGTAATCCACTTCTCCAGAATCACCTAACTGTATTTGTTTATTATACTGCTAGTTATAGTCGCGGCAGTTTTCTTTTTTCTTTTCGCATTCTGGTCTGCTAAAGTAATTTCCGAATCTAGGGCATAATAATCTGACCATAACAACGGTTTTTACCTTTTCAAGCAAACCGAAAGCGAGCATTAGCATCAAAGGAAAATGAGAGACTCCATACGCAGATAACAAAGGCTAGATAAAACTGGAATCGGAGCGGGGGGGGGGGGGGAGGGGGGTTAAGATAAAAATCATAATTACTTATTCTCGTCATATCTGCAGGATGATCTCGCCACAGCCTCCGCTCCATGGGGAAGGTTGATAAGGTATGAAGCGCGGGAATCCAGCTCCTTAATAACCTCGCATGGAATATGCACGCCCTCCAGATTCAAGTCTAGGGCGCCATTGCAGACAGAAGATTCAGTGGCGACTGATGATGAAGTTGCGGACCAGGTGGATGAAACAGCGACCACTGTGGAAGGATGATAAGATAACATGAAACTAAGAGAAAATCACAAATTAAAAAAAATTGTTCAAGTTAGAATGAGGTACAAGTGAAAAAAAAGCATTAATATAATTACTTATAAGATGTGCCTGTTCATAACATTTCTGGCCGTAAAGGAGGGTGTTGTCGTCATCGGTGTGCGTGAGTAATGAAGTATGTGCGGGTGTGGTCGAGGAGGAGGAGGGATGTTGGCCCATTACGGAACTCTTTACAGAAGCCTGTTGCCGGTTACATTTCAAAAGGCAAAATATAAAAGCCTTATTTTTTTTCAACAACAAAAATATATCGATATAGCTTGTTGACAAAGAAATAATTTTCCAATTTTTTGGGGCACACATTATGACGACACTCCATTCATTGTGCGCGAAAAACTATGTGTTTAACTGTTGTTTGTTACATTTCAAGAGGCAAAATGTGCAATTAATGTACCCGAAGCCTTATTTCATTCAACAACAAATATAGCATGTTGAATATGCAATAATTTCCCACGTCTTTTGTTAACACTATGCTGAGTCTCCATTCAACGTGCGTGATTCGCTGTTTTCCAAGTGTTTGCAAGTTGTCGGTTGTCCGACGTTGTACAGTACAGTTAAGTGACCACCTGTCTACAAAGACCACATTTTGTGTTTCCCTTGAAAATGATTTCTCATTGAAACATGTACTAAAGGAACCTGTACATGAAGACCCCCTGCCTATAAAGACCGCTTTTCTTGTCTCCCTTGGGTGGTCTTTATAGACAGATATGACTGTTATGTATCTGACTACGCTGTTTACCTACCTGCATTTTTAGTTGTAACGCCAAACGAAGATGTACCTCCATTTATGATGAGGGCTGCTGCATCATTCATCAGACCCTCTAGCTCTCTTTGACCGTCTTCTGGGGTAGCCGCCAGACCGGTCTGGAGGTACAAAGGTGGATATTGGGTCAATATTTCATTTTCATAAAGAGGCAATGTTTCCCTGTTCTTATCTAAGTGGCTATAATCTTGATTCACGAGACAAGAAAATGTATTGTGAGTTGAATGGTAAAAAGTGAAATAAATATTCCTTTCCATCCAATGATCGACTCTTATACTTCAATGTTATCTCGTGACGTAACAAAAAGTAAAGATATACTTATTAGAATTAGTATCCTTATTATTAGTAGTAGTATTGTTATCATAATTACTCTTATTATCATTATTACCACTGTAATTATTAATATTATCATTACTAGTAGCACTCTTATTATTCTAGTATTATTATTATCATTATTGATATATCGTGGTTAACATTGCTTTGTTAGCTTTAATTGAACGGTTTACAAATGGCAAATCTAACTCTCTTCTACCGCATTCGTATCTATTTTTATTTTCCATATCCTTAAACATTAAGTTAGTTCCCATATCCACTAGTCATTTCACAAAATGAAAATTAAAGGTGACGTGTGATAGATTTGTTTGGCTATCGGATACCATAGCTAGCGGTCACTTTGAAATGTCCACATCATCACAACAAGGGTACATATTGTGACGTCAAAGTCAAACTTTGACACTGCAGGTCACTGACATCGACAATTTCCAGTGATAGTGACATTGTTGAATCGTAAAGAAAGGAATTATGAAATTTTCTTTCAAAAGACAAAAGGGTGAAGGACTACGATTTTCGGTTTATAAGATTGATGGACACCTTTCTCATGTGTTCAAAATCCTCGGTTGCACTGTATTATTGCTTTCCTCAAAATAAACAGGAAATGGCCACAGTCTACGTTCTCTCTTCTTATTCTATTCAAACCATTGGTCACATATTCGATTGACTGTTTTGGTAATAGCTCCACTTATTTGAAACATTTTTTTTTTATTTGACGAATTAACTGCTAAAAGTTTGAAACGATTTGGCGCTTAGGCAGAATATCTGATAACTAATTCAAACAAAAGAAAACCCCAGAAAGAATTATAATACTGATATAATTTGTGATTGGTCTATATGTAAGTTGGTATCATTTGTTTTTTAGTAAAAACTAAAATGGTTAAAATCATGTTTATCCAGGAGTCTTCTTTTTTCCCCAAAGACTAAGATTTTCGAAGATTTCTGAAGGGCCTTTTAAACGACGGTGGACTCGAGCCTGCGGATACACTTGTCACGAAGGACGATTGCTCTCACAAGCATTGATTTCATGTTCAAGGGTGTGCGTCAAAGGAGTCAAAGTGTCCCACAAGGCCACGACATGTGATTGAATTTGACTTAAAGTTGATACTCTAAGACAATCCCAAATACTGAGATAATTACATAAATAGAAAGCTTTTAACCCCCATGATAATCTGTACCAAGAGAGAGTTTCATCTAAATTAAGACAGGTTATGCAGGACCCCACCCACCCACTCAACGAGAACTTTAAATTTAACCGTTCAGGTATACGTTTGTGCGCACCGCGCACACAGAAAACCCGTTTCAGGCAATCTTTTGTTCCCAACGCCATTCACCACTTCAATGCACAAGCCCGGAGGTCTGGAACTCAAACGTAAATACTGGTCTCAACTTATACTTTGTTCTGAATTTAATTTTCGCTAGGGCTCATAATACACAACTAACCTATATTCTCAAATAAACAGCGAGCTTAATGTTCGAATTTTTCACCTGGAATGCCATGTTTATGTTATACTGCAATCATGTATTCGTTTTGTTCCGTTTCCATTGCAACAATCACTTTCAAAATGTAACTACGTTTGTAACGATGTACATTTGATAATTATTGTATTATGTATTGTTCCTGTATTATGTATATATGTACAAAGACTGTTAAACCAGTGAAAAAAGAATTTCCCGTAAGGGACAATAAATTTTCAATTCAATTCAATTCAATTCAATAACACCAAATGGTGTCCACCCGACAAAACAAGTTTAGAATAATGAATGTATTCGAGTAAACTCTACCAAAATATCTAAGTCTGAAACCCGGAAGTGCACGTAGAGTCGGGCCTCTATCCGTGACGTCACGAACGGGACTCATGGGCTCAGTGAGAGTGAATGGCAGTGATATCCCTACGTAAATGCTATCCTGTCAGAGCTTAGATTTGTTGTTGTTAAGGAGTATATTTGATGGATTTTCTGTTTTCATTTGAATGAAGAATAACGAAGCAACATTTTCCAGTCGCTGATTTCTTTTTATATCCTCATATTCACCTATTTGGTAGAGATTTAAGACGAGTTTACTGCTTAGGAATTAAAGTTAAATCGTGCACGTATGAATAGGCGGATGCATTATATTGTCATCAGATAAGGTACAGGAGCAGTTTTGTAAAACGAATAGGTCTAGAACTATGATAGTACTTATCATAGATGTGTGTGACTGCCTCAAAAAAGGATACAGTACCAGTTAAACATTTTATGTTGTAAAATATCAAACTTGAACGAGATCATGCAAGCGCGCTTCCTCTATAATATTTTGGCGAGTGATGCGGCTCTTGCATGAACGTTCGTGAAGCGAGCAGAATCGGGAGGTAAGACCAAGCCGCTGCTCTAGGCGCTGCTTGCTTGTGATGGAACGTACGTGCGCTAGTTATATGTTTATCGGCAATTGCAAGAGAATGAAAGCGACGTTGCCAGCTAAGAAAAACAACTAACAAAGACTTGCTCCTGACTACCGGTGTCAGAATTGGTAGATGAAGGATCTTCAGGGCCAAGGAAGGCGAAAGACATGGGAAAAAGGAAGAAGAAACCATCGGGAGATCGCTGTAGTGTATGGTAATGAACTGTGCATGGGTAGACAGCTACTGTTCACTCCGTGCCTGGGCCGATTTCAACACCAAAACAAAAATTACATGGTGAAAATATCGACTAATAGCACATCGTTGGCATGTATATGTCATAATTTTTAAAAGGGGAATTGATATTAATACTATGAAGTACTAGGGGAGGGTAAAGAATTGTACATAGAATTATGATTTATTAGACTTTTCAGCCTTTGAAACAAAAATATGCAGAAAATCGTATCACTCTGCACATGTTTGCTATGGAACATCCGGGTACGTGAATATACTCTTTCCCGGACGTGAGGTCATAAATAGTAGACCAGCGCCGTGACTGATTTTCTATGCAAAGAGAGGCGGATATTTTTGACATTTCAATTGAGGATTTCGAGTAGACAGAATTTTTTGGTGATATACTAAGTAATTGAAAAACTTAAAAATAACATAAACTTGCCGTAGGTAACAAATTAAGGGACATTTATTTGCTTAGAGTATCAACTTTAAAGGTAAAGACCAGTAATGGTCATGCGATTGCATTGTGAAAGAAACGTTGTGGAATCGATCAGAAAAGGTTGATCATGTAGCATCTAGCATCTGCAAGGTTCTGGAATCATCAAAATAATAAGAAATTTGGCCCATTCTTCGTAAAGTTACAAGCACTATACACAGAAAGATGTATATGGGACTACCCTATATCTCTCACCAGACCATGAGAGAAACAAATTTACCAAATATATGAATTAGTAGGCGGTTTCCCGGCAAATTTTTTATCATCATGTATTAGTCAAAACATATTCTTTCACATGATTGGTAATGAGAGCTTCCATTTAATTTTTTGAAATTGGGGCGTTTCCAATACTGGTCTTTACCTTTAAGCACGTGAATGGTCTTGCAAGCGAAGCTCTTGAAGCAATTGAACATTCGTAATTGGTCTATTAAAGCAAAATGCACGAGTCTTTGTTTTCACAAAATTAACATGAAAAGTGAAGTGTGATAGATTTTTGAGCTCTGCCATTACAAACGATCACTTCACAATTCCCATACCATCAATAGAAGGGTACAGGTTGTGACGTCATAGCTAAATTTTAGACTGATGTTTACTGAACATATTCTGAACAAATTGTTGAATCGTATTAAAAGTAATGATGAAATGTTTTGAAAGACAAAACTCTTGAATCAATTAAACAGACATGGTTGGTCTATGGTAAGTACCCGAAGTATCGGGAAGGAGAACGTGAAATGGATTTTGAGGTCATCGAAGTAATAAGGAATTTACTCCATCTCGCTGTAAAGCACATGCAATGCGCAAATAAATTGGGATATGGGAATACACGTACATGGCATGAAATGTAAGGTCCAAACCCTTAAGCCATTTCTCGCCATACTTGTCATACTAGGACATTCAAATATCTTTTTTGAGGTAAAATTGTTAATATAATAATCTTCCAAATCAATGTAACAGAATAAGAAAGCTCACCAACTGTTCAACTCTCACAGGAAGTCAACCTTTTGTTTTAAATAATTCTCTATCAATGTCATGTGAAAAAAACAAATATATCACTTTCATTTTCATCTCTAAAGTAAAACTTGAATGTAGTCGAAGAGTTCATAGGCAAGCCTGGGCCGTTTTCTCGAAACCATCATAAGTATAACTTCTTGGACATCCCATTGAAATATGTGCTATCGAGTTAACAAGCGTTTCAATGGGATGTTCACGAACTTAGACTCATGATGGTTTCGAGAAACGGCCCCTCTTATCACTAGAACTTGGAATAATGATGTTATTGCTTACCCCTTCTTTACATGCGTCAGCTAGGAGCTCATTAGTCTTATCCGCATAGAGAACGCTCATCGGTCCAGAAGAGAGCTAGTAACGATAAATGGAATTATAAAAAAGAATATTATTGAAAGCGGGTAAAATTGATCACCTATTACTACAACAAATTCAATATGAAATACATATGGCTGCAGAAGAAGAAAATGAGAGAGTGTGGGCGTATGTGCGTGTGTGTGTGTGATGACTTGTGGAGGGAAAGGATGAACTTTTGGCTTAGGAAATGAAGATGGGGCAATGGGCATGACGGGGAGACACGAGTAGGGGGGGGGGGGAGGAGAAGAGGGAAATAACCTTTTTTGGGAGGAGGCGTTAAGTTCATGAACTATAACAAATAATCCGTCTGAGATTGAGAAAGAAGAGAATGTCCTGGGACAACTGTAACTGCAATTTTACCACCGTGTCTGTTTCATGTAGACCATAAAACGAGCAACACTCGAGGGAAATAAGTTCTCAGCTCAATCATAATCGTAAACACTATGACTATAATCCCAAGTCCCTGGTATGTGTCTGTGCAGAGGAGTAGCTACAGGGGAACGCAGAGCACGTCCCCCCCCCCCCCCCCCATTGAGTTGTAAAACTGAAAATGCATTCAAAAGTGACAAAGACAACAACAAAAAAGGGAGAAGGGAAAAGTACAGAGAAAAGAAGACACGTATAGCCAATCCTCTAATTATTAAGTTTGTTAATTTGCATTTCAACGTTCCAGTGCCCCATTTATAGGTGCTCTCGCTTTACCACTGTGTCTGTGCGATGGCGTTCCATCTTGGTCATGCGCTACCAAGCGAAGCAAAATCATCCAAATTGCGAAATAAGGGAAGCATATACGAGAAGAATTACGGGTAACGTAAATCACACATCGGCAAATTGTCCAACGCTACGCTTTAGAGGCAATGTAATTAGAAGAAGAAAAAAAAATCAATAAGAGGTCCCACTTTCGGAATTTCCCAAGCGCCTCCTTCTTATGTGACGCTATTATCGTTAGTATCTTTTTGGTAATACGTGTGAATTAGGGGTTTACCCTAGGGTTGAATGGCAGACAGAGAACCTATGGTCAATCGAATTTTAATTCGTTGTGTAATCAGGAATAGTGTCATTTCAAGAAATACTCTTGGTAATTTGGATTTATAACGACCCAGTGTCATCTGGGTTTTCAACGTCGCCAGCTCCCTATTAGACGTTTACTGTTCCTCTATATCCGTTAGCTTAACCGTTTGCGTAGTTACAGGGGGTATGGGAGATACGTGCCCCCTCCCCACTCGAATAACAAAATAAAAGAGAGAGAGGAAAAAGGGTGAGAAAAAGAGAGAAAAGAGAGAGATATATATAGAGAGAGAGAGGGAAAGGGGGAAACAAAGAGAAAGAGGGGAGAGACGTAGAGAAGAATTGGAAGGGAACAAAAAAAAAAAAAAAATACACAAGCCCCAAAATAGCATATAACCAAACAAATACGATACGGCTCCTCTCACACCATACCATTGACTCCATAGGCTTGTCATTGAAATCGTTTTCGTCCCCCCCCCCCCCTTGAATCTAGTGCCCCTGAACAACTAGACCCACTTTACGCCACTGATTGCACGATATATATCTGTTGTATCCATGTAAAAATATGTCTGGACACACATTTGTATTGTTTTTATAGTTGTTTTATTCTGTTTAAAATAAAAATAATTGCGCCCCGTAATGGTATTGGGTGACAGTGTTTTGCGGTGGGTTTAATGTTTATCACGCCCTGAAACCAAGTGTTTGATCGCTTCGAATGATTCAGTCATATCACAAAAGACCCTCTTCAGCACGTTTGCCCAAAGATACTAATCCTTAAGGTAAACATACTAGGATATCACCAGGATAACCTCTATTTTGAAGTACATGTAGTAGGGTATGTTGAGTATCATTTTTATCTGTTTTCATGGTCGAATATTTCCCCTTTTTCCCTTCCTTTCAAAAGGAAGTTTGATTTTTTGTTTGTCAATGCTTGGAGCTAGTACTGGAAATGAGTACATTCAAGGAAGAAACAAAATCGATACGACCAGAGAGACAGAGAGAGAGAAGGGGGTAGTGAATGAGAGAGAGAGAGAGAGAGAGAGAGAGAGAGAGGGAGAGAGAGAGAGGGGGGAGGGGGAGAGATTAGGAGAGAGATGTGAATGGATTATTTCAGGGCATAAAAAGTAATATAAAACATAATAAGATAATAAATAATTTGTTTACCTGTCCCCCTTGCTATTTAGTGTTTTTTTCTTTTTGAAACCATAAACATTGAAGTCATGCACTCCCAATCTTAGAAATATATATTGGGATAATGAAAATTCAAACCTTATTTAATCGGCAAACCCCATGCCCAAATTCGACTAAAATTTCGACCCGGATCTGGGTTGAGGCTTCCGTTCAAAATTGGGTTTAGTTTAGGAAGTTAGTCTAAGCTGTCGCTTGGTTCAACGTGATTTTAGACTCGGGGTCGGGTTAATTAAACTGAGATAGTAGAAGATGGTCTCAAGTCTTATATTTTCCTGGAAATACTTACATTGAGAAATGACTGGGCGTGGTCGCCCGTGGCATGCTTCAGCGGCTTGCGTGTGAGAACTCCGGTGAAGTAGTCGAAGGCGAAATCCAGATCGTCGACGGACCCGAGTTCTTCCCGATCCCCGAGGTAGTCGGTGAATGCCGACATGGCTGCCTCAGCATCACCGTAGGTCTGGAAATCTCCTTGGAGTCTAGCGTACTGTAGTGATAAAATGACATGGGGAAGAAGTGGGAAAGAGAAGGGGTAGAGAGAGAAAGAGAGAGCGACAGGGAGACAGGGAAAGAGAGAGAAAGAGATATAGAGACAGATAGAGACAAAGAGTGAGAGACAGAGCGAGAAAGAAAGAGAGAGAGAGAGAGAGAGAATGGGGGGGGGGGGGGAGTGTGTAAACCAGAATGTTAAAGATATTTTACATGCATTTCATAAATATTTCAATGCGCTTTGTTATTGTCCCTGGTTACTGGTCTTCAAAACCCGCAGAAAAATATGCACCATGTCCATTCCGTGTGGAGTATATCTAACAAAAAGACGGAGTATATCTACCAGAAAGACAAAATAATAGAGGACAAGATAAAGTAATACATACATAGATATGGTATTTTTGTCTCTTTCCACTATCCTGTGTATTCATGTACCTGAAGTAATTGAGAATAAACAAGGATACACGCATTGCATATAAAATCGTAAATCACCTATTTGGAAGTACCCGGACAAGAATAAGGTCCGGGATTGTCGCCTCGATGCAAATACAAACAATGTTTGGCTCAAAATAGCCGGTACACACAGTAGGCTAATAGCATCCCATCGGATTTTAACCCTTACGATAATGCTCTAACGAGATCTAAATCGAAACTAAGCGAGGGTGATTATTAACTTAGACGTTCCGCGTTCCCAACTAGTGTACTGGATTACGAATAATAACACGATTACTGCTAGATAAAGCAAAAAAGAAGTTTAATCTATCACTAAATAGGGACTCTGTCTATTCACTGTCCCCTAGCATAACTCCTGTAATGGCAGTACGAAACTGTGTGAAGAATAACTTGGCTCGAACGAAACAGTAGATGAAACCTTTCCTTGAATTTGCATTTCAATGGAGATTTCACCTATATCATTTAAATTATTGTGAACTTGGTGTTATTTACAGTGATTATCTCACTTTCATTTAGGATTGCTCCATTCACCATGCACATGCTGAGCCCGTTTTAAAAATAAAAAACTCCTTGTCAAAATAATCAATTTCGATATTGATTAGTTTCATGTTAACACTTTAAACGTCCATGTAGATTAATCTTGCACTTGACACATTAAATAATCTGAAATCCATTGGTATATCTATCCCATGGTCAATACAACGGCCGGGGCAAAGTGAGATTGTTTGTATGGCATTTATTAAAGGGGGTGTAACATGACGAGACTACGTGTCTTTTCCGTGGCATGACTTGGGGCCAATTGGGTATAAGACTACGGACGACGCGGCCGAAATATTTACGTGCCTGCAACATACGCGAAACCAAAACGTGAGGTGAACTTCGGTCTGTTTCGCGAACGCTAGCGCGC
The DNA here is from genome assembly GCA_035222895.1 of Strongylocentrotus droebachiensis. Lineage (NCBI taxonomy): Eukaryota > Metazoa > Echinodermata > Echinoidea > Camarodonta > Strongylocentrotidae > Strongylocentrotus > Strongylocentrotus droebachiensis. The sequence goes on from JAVYIG010007784.1 coordinate 50,632, forward strand.
GCTGACCGTTACTCATTGCGGATATAGTATCGAAAATAATATCGCTAGTGATATTCGTTTGTCTCGCAATGTGGTCAATACGGAATCTAAAAGATCACGACGTTTCGTATGCTACTGCGATACTTCGTCAGGTGATAAAAACTGTTGTTGTTGTTAATTTAAATTTTTTTTTGGCATTGCAGTCAGAAATGACTATTTATGCCAGCTAAAAATAGCGGTATTTGGTTGTATATATTCATATATATATATATATATGCACATACACATAATTCATTTTTTACTTTTTTTCTTCTTTTTTTGTGCTCATTTTTTTTGTATATTTGGAATTCGTAAATAAATGGTATGGTGCACTCTTTAATAAGGGCCGTGACCCAATAATGTTATGTAGATCTTTTGGATAAGAAAAAACAAAATCGGGAACATGTAGTCGTAAAACGGTGACACATATACATAAACATCAAAACAATAGGTGTACATTGGGAGGTGCATTTGTTAAATCTTTATACCGTTAATAAAGAAAAATTTTAACATCAAATAACGTTGTGTTAGTCTTTGCCGACTATTCAAAAAAGTTCATTGCCGTGATATAGAAGATTTACTAGGTACGAGAACAATCATGGATTAAATAGTGCAGTAACTAAAAAGGGTTTCCAGCTCTCGTGAGATGTTTCCCCTTTTCTAAAATAAAACCACATTTTAACCAGAATTATCTAATTTGACGATCTTGGTAATATACTGGTATAGAGTTGATATAAGTAATATAATTATACCCAAAGCATAACAAAAATAAAGTACCCATGTACATAATATCAGTTCTCAAAAGCTTTTCCTCGTCATTATCTTGATATGAACCAGTAGTATCCATTTCAATGATATTATTATTATATCGATATAGAAATATAAGTAGGTAGGCAATGTACCCAAAACCCAAAACAAAGGGGTACCTCCGAAAAGAAAGCCCGCTCTCATAAGCTATAACTAGTTATTATCTAATACGATCAGTGTTGAAGGCAGTAATTACGATTACTATGATGTTATTACAGAATTATATTGTTATCGAAATATAATTGAAAAAATATAAGGGAAGAGGTCACCCTAAGGTAAAACAAAAAGGAGGTCCCTTGGAAAGAGTGTCAGCTCTCAAAAGTTGTTCCTCCTATTTAGTTTAATTTTGTCCTGTTGAAGAAACGTTGTATCGTATTATGATACTATTAATATTGCGTTGATATAGAATTACTAATAAAACTAATGTAGTATTGATATAGAAATACAACAGGCAAAACTTCCACCAAAAGCTTAGAACATTGTAGTATCGACGTAAAGTCAACCAGATCTCATAAGCAATTCCTTGTTGTTATCAAAGTGTTATCCAGCAGTGGTTAATATGATATTACTACAGTATTAAATTGATATTGGATAAAAACTATTGTAAGCAAGGGTCTTTTATACTTTACGGGAGGACCGGCGGAGGGGTCTATAATTCGATCGATAATTGGAACAATAACGCCCAATGCCTATTGGTCGACGCACACGGTGATCGACCAATCACCAAGGCCGCTGGTTCGGCCGCTGGTTCGGCTGATGCACCAGGCCTATTGGCCGACGCATACGGTACTCAACCAATCAACGGGCCGCTGGCTCGGGCTGTCTGCTGAATGGAATCGACCGTTGTTGGCTGGCAGGACGGCGAGTGTCATGGCGGCGTATCGTCCGCATCCAAAATTCGGGGATATCGATCCCGTTGTCTCTGTTGAAATTATTAGGATTGAGACGGATATTGACAGCTTCTTTTACCCTCCGTGTATACCAATGCCGTTCCTGGGAAAGGCACTGAACCCCGTCCCAGTCTGGTTGATGCTGGTTATCCCAAGCATGTTCGGCTACGGCTGAGTTGTCAGTTCGACGGAGTCTGACGTCCCTCTTATGCTCAGTGATTCTTTCTTTTATCGGACGGGCAGTTTCACCGATGTAGGATCTATCACATCCTTTACAAGGGATGTTGTACACAATGCCGTCCCATCTATGTGGAGGAATTGGATCCTTGGGGCGTGTAAGTTGTTGACGTAGGGTGGTATCTGATCTGAAAACCGTTCGAATGCCATGGCTCTCTAGGCGGCGCTTGAGTTGTTGGGAGACCCCATCAATGTACGGCAAGACTGTAAAAGTCTTGTATACCTTCTGATCCCTGGGTTCCGACGATCTATTCTTGGTATTGTGTATAAAACGGCGTGGGTAACCGTTGAGACTCAGGGCACTGCGAACACGGGTCCGTTCTTTGCATGGCTGTTGTTATCCTTATTGACCACATTGCGAGACAAACGAATATCACCAGCGATATTATTTTCGATAACTCCATTCTTGTACGTGCAGTTGTCCAAAAGAAGTCGTAGATGGCGTTTTCCAGTATGTGCCATGCTACACCCCCTTTAAGGAATACAGAAGGTATATTGATCGCCTGCCCGAAATACAGCCGTTACCGTTATTGATATTACATGGCTATTGTGGCCTTTTTGCGGGCAACCGACGAATTGCTCTGTACACTTTGCATTTTACTTCACGATGTCACTCAGACATGGCACGTCAATGACTACACCAGTCGGCGACGCAGCGTTACGTCAGCAATTGATGCATCGTGTGCAGCTTCGGTTGCTTTCTTCGCCTCACGATCTGCACTGTCGCTCGCTTGAAATTGTCCACAAAACACTAGGAACCAAATGACGGAAGGATTGCTTTGTTCAACACAGTGGTTTTGCAAAATTACTCACTTCCGGTCTTGAAATAGCTCTTTGATAACCATTATAACACCGATATAGATTACCCATGCATTGGACACAGTTGAATACTCTATCTATCCCGTGATAAATAAAAATATGGCGAAGGAAGATTATTATTATGTAAAGCGTTTACAGGCCCCGGTCCCCCCCCCCCCCCCTCCCGGACGGCCTGTAACCTGGAGAGATACCAGGCGTGTTCCCACCGGGGACACGCATATGCGTACCCTAAATAGCACTCAGTTGGGGGAGGGGGGTTACAGGCCTACGAATAAGCAAGTAATACACGTGTTCAAAGTAGTGTTTCAACTTACCAGGGACCTTTGCTTTTCCGCCTCTGACATCTCCGTCGTGGGTGCTAAGGTGGGATCAGTGGCCGTGGAAGGACCTGGAAGAAAAATGCGATTCATTATGAAATAATGATCTCCAAAAGCAAGAGGAAGAGCCATGTAGGGAATTGGACGAAATGGCTGCGCAATATCGGAGCATCCGTTTTGGACATTTATCAGATGCATACCAGGGATTAATTCTTCTTTATATGTCATGCATATCATTTTATTTACAATAATCTAAATTTACGTAGGGCTTTGTCCTCCAATATAATTATATGTATTTAACTGGTGTTGAAATGATTTAATAATTGTGTTTCTTATTCCTTCAAATTTAGTTTTACCTTGATTATTTCAATAACATTTGATTATTGTAATGACTGTAATTACTTTTGACAGCTTCTGTAGTTTGTTACCATGGGTTTGAATACCAGGACCAAGCTGTAAAACAGTACTGAAACTGATCTTGATATCATGTACATAATTGAGTATCCGAATACCTACTTCCTGGACATCCACCCCCGGATAACCACCCGACTACCCCCTATGACACCTACCCCTAGAGCAACCACCCTCTAGGACGACTACCCCGGGACAACTATCCCCGGAGGTCCCACGGGGTAGTCGTCCTAGAGGGTGGTTACCCTAGGGGGTAGTTGTCCTAGGGGTAGTTGTCCTTGGGAGTAGTTGACTGGGTGGTATTCCGGGGGTGGATGTCCAGGGGGTAGTTGTCTTTGAACCATATAACTGTCTTGGTATTTTCTACCAATGTTATTACTTTTATTTAGGACGATGCTGGAAGAGCCCTCCCATATCAGCTCTACAAGTATTAACAAGATATATATTTTTCTTGTTCTGTACAAGAATATGAGTAAAGACGGTATTTACCTGTAGTAATATTTAGCATTTCAGGTTGTTGAAATGACAAATCTGCCAGCATTGCTCCCCCAACTTTCTTTGTTTGCGCGTAAAGTCGAACAAGAAACTTCTCCGATTGGTCGCTTTGAGTCACATGGTACGTTCCATTTGCCAACATTTGATAAAAGTAGCAGTACGTTTTGACCGACGTGTAGCCCGAACCGAACATCTCCTGCAAATCTTCGTTATGATTGAAGCAGTATCCAGTGAGATTACTGACTGCATTTCCGTTTAATTTCAGACTCTCTTTCCCGCTCTCCGTGGTGATAAAATCGACATATTGCAAAACACCTAGTTTATTTTCAACGCGCAATGTGGTATTCCCATGAAAGTCTTGCGTTGGTGGAATCAATATCATACTAGGATCACCGTAATGAGACGTAGAAGAACTTGCCATGTACTGCATAACCTGGACCGGCATATCTGAGATTATCGTGCAGACGTAATTGTTCATGTTTTCAGCGACTTCGATGTCAATATATGTTTGCCTGCTAAGCATCTCGTGTTGTAGAGTGTCGTTTCCGCATTGTGATGTCACGTTGGTGTTTTGGTGAAACGCCGAAACACGGATTACCCATCCGTTTGTCGCATTCTGGAAGGGTGGGACAAAATGGACACGCCCCCACTTTGAGACAGGAATCAGTTGTTCTATGATGACGCCGTGGTCTAGATTCGACTTCATCGGTATTTGTACAGACATTGATCCAACAACAACCGAGACTGGTTTATCAGCGCGAACTAGCGTTCCAGTTAGGTTTGTTGGTGATTTTGTTTCCAACAGAACTGAGTCACTTTTGTTTAGAATAATATTTCCAGAAACATTTTGTCTATCTATGGTACAGGAACTCACACAATCGATCGTCACGCTCGTATTGTCGCTAATGGCCGTTATTGCGGCTTGGGAAAAATTACCATTTGCTGGTGTGTAGACATCTATCAAGTATTTCGTGCCGAGATAGTCGTTTGGGAAGGCGAGAAAACCTCCAGTGATGTTCCCCCCACTTTCGACTATCCCGTGAACGATGATGTCCGCAGAGGAAAACACTGTAATCGTGCTGCAGCTGGTCTTGTCTAATTTTACACTCAAATTGTCATCGTCAGGTTCTTGGAACCATCCTTTTATTTCCAGGCATGGTACCCAGATAAAGGTCTTCTCCTCGGAATTGAGGGTTATCGTCAGGTTGGTCGTGAAGCCATCCAAAAGTTTTATAAACCCAAAGGTATAATTTCTAACAAACGTCAGGTTCTGTGGAAAAGCTGCAGGAATGAGAACAAAATGAAGAACAGGGGTAAAACAGGGGAAAGGGGAAACACTTCCCAGGTAATTTTGCGTGTGAACTATCATGTGCGGGTAAGCAAATGAATCCAATGACAGGGGTAATAAATGTACAATGTAATGCACGTATAATCGTAATATTAAACGCGATACATATGTGACAACTACAACTATTACTATTATTAGTATCATTATAAAAACAAAGGATTCGATGTAAACGTGAGGTTCTATGAACGCAGCGTTCTGAAACTTTTAAAAATGTTAAATCAACATTAAAAACTACATACAGTTTCTAAAGATGGAAAACTATTAGTTTATAGAATCCACATCATATAATTTCTAGACAAAGAGACACTATGAACATGACGGACAAAAAAGAGGACAAAATATACAGTTCCTCAGGTAGACAAAGGAACATCCCTTCACTGCTATTATGTAAAAATGAGTAAAACAGGTTAATATGCATGTGACACCTGTTCTACACATTTTTACATAATAGCAGTGAAGGGATGTTCCTTTGTCTACCTGAGGAACTGTATATTTTGTCCTCTTTCTTTGTCCGTCGTGTTCATAGTGAGAATTATTAGGCAAAGTCTTGTTACTCTCTGGTGTGTTATGGAGATGGATATGGTATATGATTAAAACTAACATATAGGAAAAAGAAACAACGACTGAGCATGTTTTTTGTTCTTCTTCAGGTATTCTCTTTTTTGTTTTGCCTGTTTGAAAACTTGATGTGATAATGGCACAACTTCCTCTTTTTTACACGCAAACAACGCGAATGGCATGGGATTTACCTCACGAATACCTTTTGGCCCTCACTAGTCCACCCCAAAGCCAAGACCCATTTATATCAGTGATATACGGTAAGTTAATCATGTCAGCTAACCCTGTCCAACTCTGGGAACCCCGGTTACGAAACTATTATTCTACCACTGATATATCGGGTGGCATTGTTTGCTACAATATTCCAATACGCGATGCTGGAGGTTATCACTTAAGTTAAAGGCTAAGTCCACTCCAAAATTAACTTGCTTTCAATAGATGCATGAAAAACAGAGCAAAACAAGCTTGATGAAAATCGGATCACTAATAAGGAAGTTATGATTTTTTTTTAAATATGAAAAACTATGGAACAATGTTATCAGTTTGTGACGTCATTGCCTCACTATATATCAATTGCTTTACATATTTTTATCCCATTTATATCCCTTTTAACCCAAAGAACTTGATTTCCCAATGGTTCCGCCGAAGTGATATGATTTGTACTATATTGCATGCATGACATTTCACAATCTTTTATGAACTTTAAATAAGGTTTTAGGGGGAAATTGAACATTTATTTTATCAATATAAAGAAAACGATTAGTGGATGATGAGGCGATGACGTGACAGACTCATGGGTGAGTTGCTATTTGCCGTGTGATTTTAAGAGCTGTCATGTCATTAAAATTTCCTAACTTTCTTTTTTTTTATTATTCGATTTTGTTTTAATTTTTTTTTTTGATTGGTTTGTCTTATTTTTCTGATTCTATTGAAAATAAGTTATTTTGGGGTCGGACTTGCCCTTTAGGTAGATTTTTGTTTAATGCCCTCAGATCGATTTTCTTTCTTCAAATATTAATATAAGTCAGGTTAGTGGCGTACTTAGCATCCGGTGATTACAGGCCAATAGTTTTAACCTACAACAAGCAGGGTTGGCCAGTTATATTCCAATCCGGATTCCAGTCATCTGGTCCAGACAGCCCCCTCCCCCATGCACCCCAACCCTTTCCCACTAGCCTAGGTATTAAATGACCTTCACCCAGCGCAGTTGAAGCACAGGATTGTTAAAGTCTCTAACCATGGACCTACTACGTAGGTCCGTGCTTTTATTTATTTATTTATTTATTTATTCCGTTTTATTTTAACAGGGTAGCCCCGTCAGTAATCAAAGTACTGTTTTCCAGGGGGCCCTGTACATAAATGAACATATATGAAGAAACAAACTACTTGAACAATATAAACATCATGGAAAACATCAATACATAGCAACATATAACAGAAAGTGAGTAAAGAGTAAGAGTGAATAATGAAACAAAGCCGTAGTAAGAATGATAAATTTCAATGAGCAATTTCAAATCGATAACAATATACTCTGATTATTATCAATGATCTATTTAGATTTTAACAAATTATTATATTGAGAAATTTATGTAAATATTCATGAAAGAAATAAATAAAGAAAGAAAGGCAAATTTATCTTTAAGATCGCTGCTTAAAATAGAGAGAACAAAAATTATTCTTGGTCGGGGCATTTCGAACTGAGTGGGGTAGGCTATTCCACTGAAGAGCACCATCAACTGAGAAGGCACGTTTTCCACATTCTGTTTTAATTCTGGGAATAATGACGCCCAAATTGTCAGCATTCCTTGTTGAGTATCTATGAGTATGGGCGGACAGGGTGAACATATCATATAAATATGATGGGGCACTATTATTCATAACATCATACATTAATTTACTTTTATTGAACTCCCATCTTTTTTCCATGTCAATCCATCTTAGGGTACTAAACATTTCAGATGTGGGAATCAAAGTATTTATTTTCAGGACAATTCTTGCCATCTGCTTGTGTTGCTTAATCAAGATATCTTTTGTTATTTTATTACAAGTACTCCATGAAACACTACAATAGTCATAGTAAGGAAGGATAAGGGAATTGGCAAGTAGTTTGGCACTATCGATTGTGAGATATTTCCTGACTCTACGAAGTAGGGCCAACCTAGAGGCAATTTTACTTGAAGTGTATTTCACATGATCCTGCCACGTCATGTGCTGGTCTAGACAAACTCCCAGATATTTTACACTTTGAACTTGCTTGATTGGTACATTAGACACTTTTATTGCGATTGGTGTGTATTGCAAGTTCAGCAATTTCTGCGGTGTTCCAAAAATCATGAAGAATGTCTTGTCCGTATTCAGGGTAAGTTGGTTTCAGAGAAGGCTATTATGTCAAATGGGTAATTAGCCATTTTTTCTCTAATGTCAACAATCTTAGGATATAAGCTACATATATTTAGATGAGCTATTTTAAGTCCTTTTAATTTAATGTCAATGAAAAAGCCATGTTCATCTGATTGATTACTATTATCAATATCATCAAAGTTGTTCTCTGGAGTGGTGGAAGAGCAAACAGTGTCATCTTGTGGTGATGCTGAGTTGAGGGTGCTTCCAGGAGCCTTGATCCCATGTTTTCTCGGAGCTCTACGGCCTCGGTGGGTCCTCTTATTGCGTCTAATGCCAAGGTTGCAGATGTTCATCCATGCGTGGTGATTCATCAATTGATGTGGTCTGGTGTTGAGACTATGTAGAGTGTCCGCATCGTAGCAGAGCCGGGTTTGTCTGCGAGTGGCAGGCTCATCTTGGTTGTGTTGGTATCTGTTGTTCTCTTCCTGGGTGGGGCCTGGATTCGGATGGACGTCACCAGACAATAGGATGCTCTTACTATGTCCATCATTGATTCCATACCCGGACATAACCTCGTTCACCGGAACCAGAATTATTTAACTTTAATGTTAAACGCACTCTTAACCGACCAAAAAGTCAAGTAATCGTTCCGGGAAACTAATGTCGTGGTAGGAGTGTACTATTTTTGTTGTGTGTGGACAACGTATTTTATTGGGACATAACTCGTACTGCAGAGCCAATAAAGCACTAGACCTGCAAGAACATATGGAGTCAGGGGCGTAAACCCCCCTAAAAAAAACCTAAACCCCCCCCCCCCCCCTTTGGATTTTTTATTTTTTTTTTTATTTTTTTTTAATTAAAAAAAAAAGAAGATATATATATATATGCCCACGGCTAACATAAAAAAAGTGTCCGCTTACCCCCCCCCCCCCCCCCGAGCGATTTTTCGGCAGGCGCGATTTTAAATTTTTTGGGAGCAAAATATTTTGTGCCCGATTTTAAACCCCCCCCCCCCCTTGAAAAAAATCCTGCGTACGCCCCTGTATGGAGTTATAGCTATAAGAAAGCCAACCCTTTCTTTTGTTTTGTTGTACTATGTAATATCACTAGCATTTTAGGATGAAGAATCATTAAAGGAATTACACATTGCCTCCAATTACGTGAGTATTTAATGTCTTCAGGGCCTTGCAGCGAAAGCTGAATGTCGCGGGGGGGGGGGGCAAATGGAGAACCCCCATACGTTTAAGGTCGGACAAAAGCCAAACTCACTACGACAGCAAGAATAACAAGGAAAACAATAACCACCACCACGAGAACAACAAAACAAACGCAAATTATCAGAATGATATACGTTGCAGTTAATGAAGCATAACCTGATAAGAAAGAGAGTTAGTCTCTAGCTGGTATATTTGGAAATAATTGTTAGAACGACAGTTTTACAGGAAAAATGTGAATTTACAGTAAAGTAGATATTAAGCTAATGTTTGGTCAGTTCTATTGAATTATGATGCTGGATCGTGGAGAAAAGCCAAGACTGCTGGAAAGACAATCATATCATTCAAAACGTGGGTGTATAAGTATGATAGGAAAAGGAAGAGAAAATTACGGAACCAAGCCATGAAAAACAACAAAGAAGTATTAAAAAGAGCAAGACAAACTACTTTGATCATCTACAAACAAAATAGTGAAAGACATGCGAGCTGAAAGGGTACAAGGAACTGTATCGAGAGAGAAACCAAGTACCGAGAAAACAGTGTACTAACATATTCAAACGAATGCATACTTCAAACACAGTACGTTCTTGACAATTTAAAAGCTTGATTGAGGCTTTTCTAGCATACCAACAAGTCATACATGCTGACTGAATTACAGATATTGTAGTTCATTCATTAAAAAGAGGTTAATGGGATAAGTCGTCCCTAGGTCCCAATGAAAGAAACATCCATACATGTGAATATGTTAGTTAGCCGGTCTCTTGGAGAGAGAACAAAAGATTCGAAAGAGACCTGGAACAAACACAATACACTAATGCACTAACATTTTGTCTATCACATTGGACAGATTTAGCGACATATTATTATGCAGTTTTTGAAGCGTCAGCGACATAGTTAAGCAATCTTTGATGCATACATGTAGTTGTTGTTGGTTTTATGTGTGGTGTTCAGTCAGCTTTGACTATTTACGCCTGATCTAGTTTTCTAAGTCTTGTCGAGGTACATGTAGTTGAGTCGTAATGTAATTTCTGGCTAGTTCTCTTAGAACAAGCGGAGAAACTGTTTAACACTTTTTCCCTCTTTTTTCAAACGACACAAAAACAAAAACAAATAAAACAGAAGCATGCATTGGACATATAGAGGGATAGATATGTAGGTGACCTATGCAGTTTTTGAAGCTTCAGCCACCTATGTAGTCTCGAAATCGTCATCAGCGATCTATGTATAGGTTTTAAAGCGTCAGCGACATAGTTGTGCAATCCTTGAAGCGAAGGCGACCTATGCATTTGTTTTTAACCTTCAGCGACATTCACTAACAACGTATTTCGAAGAGATATTTTATTCTTATTCTGTAGAATATGAGTAAAGACGATACTTACCAACAGTAATGTTTGGCATTTCAGGTTCTTGAAATGACAAATCTGCCAGCATTGCTCCCCCAACTGTTAATGTTTGAGCATAAAGTCGAACAAGAAACGTCTCTGATTGGTCGCTTTGAGTCACATGGTAGACTCCATTTACCAACATTCGATAAAAGTAGCAATAACTTTTGACCGGCGTGTGGCTTGAACCTAACATCGCCTGCAAATCTGTGGTAAGATTAAAGCAGTATCCAGTGAGATTACTGACTGCGGTTCCGTTCAATTTCAGACTATCTTTCCCGCTCTCCGTGGTGATGAAATCTACATATTGCAAAATATCTTGTTTATTTTCAACGCTCAATGTGGTATTCCCATGAAAATCTTGCGTTGGTGGAATCAATATCATACTAGGATCACCGTATTGATCCCTTGAAGAACTTGCCATGTACTGCATAACCTGAACCGGCATATCTGAGATTATCATGCAAACGTAACTGTTCATGTTTTCAGCGACTTCGATGTCAATATATTTTGGCCTGCTAAGCATCTTATGTTGTATAGCATCGTTTCCGCATTGTGACAGGGTTATGTTGGTGTTTTGGTAAAACGCCGAAACGCGGATTATCCATCCGTTTGTCGCATTATGGAAGGGTGGGACAAAATGGAGACGCCCCCACTTTGAGACAGGAATCAGTTGTTCTATGATGACGCCTTTGAGCGACGACGCCATCGGTATTTTTACGTTCTCCGATCCAACAACAACCGAGACTGGTTTATCAGCGCGGACCAGTGTTCCAGTTAGCTTTTTCTGGGCTGATTTTGTTTTCAACAGAACTGAGTCATTCGTATTTAGAATAATATATCCAGAAAGCTCATCTCCATCTGTGATGGTACAGGAGCTAACACAATCGATCGTCACGTTCGTATTGTCGCTAATGGCCGTTATTGCGGCTTGGGGATAAGCACTTTTTGTTGGTGTGTAGACATCTATAAGGTATTCCTTGCCGAGAATGTCGTTCGGTAGAGCGAGAAAACCTCCGGTGATGATGGTCGATCCCCCAACGACTATCCCATGAACGATGATGTTCGCAGAGGAAAACACTGTAATAGTGCTGCATATGGCCTTGTTTACTTCTACATTCAAATTTGTATCGTAAGGTTCTTGAAACCATCGTTTTATTTCCAGGCATGGTACCCAGATAAAGGTCCTCTCCTTGGAATTTAGGGTTATCCTCAAGCTGGTCGTGAAGGTCGATTTAAATTCTATAAACCCAAAAGTATAATTTCTGATCCACGTCAGATTCTGTGGAAAAGCTGCAGGAATGAGAACAAAATCATAACGGGGGTAAAGCAGGGAAAAACCTACGGAATGCTCCCCAGGGAGTGGAGCGTGTGCACTATCATGTGTGTATAGCAAATGAATCCAATGCCCGGGCTGATAAAAGGTACAATGTAAAGCGCGTTGAAAAGTAGTATTAAGCGCTATACATCTGTGCCTACTACAACTATTACTAGTATAGAACGAAGGAGGTAGAATTGAAGCTAAATAAAGACAACGCTTAAGTCTCGCGTTCTAAAACTTGTTAAGATGTAAAATCAACATTTAACAATGACATACACTTTCACTAAGTTAAGAAGTGTAAATCGACCATTGTGCAAATGTTGTCACTCTAATAGTTGGTCTTTAAAGATGAAGTTGAGTTCTGGTCATGCGATTGCATTGTGAAAGAAACGGTGTGGAACCAATCAGAAAAGGTTGATCATCTAGCATATAAGAATTTGTGTGTATTGCAAGGTTTTGGAATGATAAGAAATTTGGCCAAGTCTTGGTAAAGTTACAAACACTGTACACAGAAAGATGTATATGGGACTACACGAACACGTGGCGTAAAAAGCCAGCCCCCCGATTTTTACGATGTTACATGCATATTTAGAATATGAAGGCATTTGAAGAGCCACGCTTTTCAGGGAACATGTCTTATCTGATGTTCTTCCACACTTGCATAATAAGAATGAGTAACGCTCACAAATTATTTTTTCACCTCTTCCCAGAACTCAACCTTCTCTTTCAGGTGTGTGTTACAGATGTTGACAGTGCTAACAGATTTTGTCTCTCGCCCATTAATTTTCTCTTTACCATTTACTCGTCTTCGTGTTTATTACAACTACCATATTTTTATTTGGTGACTTCCGCTTTTAAATTCACCCTAATTACGATAAATGTTTTTCTTAGAGTCATAGAAAGCAAAGATGAAAAACGATTAGTTTAGAATCCACATCATAGAAATTCTATACAAAGAACAAGATTGTGAAAAGTCGTGTTACTTTTTGTGGTTAGCTATGGATATGGATGAGGACCAGGCGCGTACACAAAGGAGGGGTTTGGGGGGGTTAAACCCCCCCCCTTTGGTATTTTGTTGTATGTAAACCCCCCCCCTAAATTTCCCTAAACCCCCCCCCCCTTTTGGAATTTTTTTTTAATAAATTAAAAAAAAAAAAAAAATCCCATGGCTGACCTCAAAAAAATGACCTTACCCCCCCCCCCCCCCAACGGAGCAAAATGTCAATTTTTCAAATTTCGATACCAAAAAAAAAAAAAAAAAGTGTCCTCTTACCCCCCCCCCCCCCCCCCCCCCCGCTTATTCAGAGGCTGGCTGAGTCATTGCGAAATTTTCGGCCCGATTTATAAATGTTAAACCCCCCCCCCCCCCCCCCCTTGAAAAAATCCTGCGTACGCGCCTGATGAGGACTGGTATATGATTAAAACATGAAGGAATAAGAAATAACGACTGAATGTAGTTTTGTCTTGTTTCCGTATTCCTTTTTTTAATATTTTTTTAATTCAAGCCTCGCCTCTTCCGAGCTGTATGAAAACTTGATGTTTAAAAAATAGCGCAACTTCCTCTTCCGTGATTGTGTTGCCATACGGTAGAATTATCATGTCAGCTCACTTTTGGAGAATGGTTATATCTCACAAGTGTCTCTAAACGGTACAGAGAATCGAAAAGAAATTGAGGGCAATTTCAATCATGTCCTTAATTATTTTACTTAGAATTACTATGTTGGGATTATGTGATGTCCTGGTTTGATGGTTTGTATTACCTGAAAGAAACGGAGGGGGGGGGCTGAAAGAGAAGAGAGAGAGAGAGAGAGGGGGGGGGGGGGGGTAAGAGCCTGACTCCACCAACATCCCCCTTTCTCTCTCTTACTCCCACCCCTCTTCTCTCAGTAAAAAAAAAGTTCTCATAATATCATCCCCTTTCTTTCTTTTTCCTTCTCATTATTCTCCTTTTCCCCCTTTTCTCGACTCCGTCTTCCCCCTTTATTCATTTTCCGCCTTTTCTCTCCTCTCTCTCTCTGCCCTTTTTTCTCTTCCCCCTCTTTTTTCCTCTTCCCTTTTCTCTCCTTTTTTTGTTACTGGAGGAGGGGACATGTCCCCTGTGCCCCCTGAATCCGCCACTGGTATAGTTGTATAGATGTACAGTTTCCTGCATTCTGATTGGCCGGCTTGATAGACGTTTAGTCGTATAGTTATACGGATAGTAGCATGCTTGGCCCGCCATATACGCCGCCATATTTACTTCGACTGGCTCTTAACACGACCTTTACCCTAGGGTAACTTTCGTCCGTCTGAACAAGACTTATGTAATATCACAAGCATATTTAGGATAAAGAATCATTCAAGGAATAGGCCATTTTCGTAATGTAACCAAATGTAATGCATAAGTCTTTGTGAAGTACCTCAATGCAAATTATTTCATTCACCTGAGAAGAATAAGAGTATTCCAATAGACAGTATCCCATACGTTCGTCGTTGGTAAAACAAACATTGTGGCTTGACCTACCTAGCAATACTTAATATATGCAATTTGCACTCTGACTATTGGAATGCTATTATTCTTATCATATGAATGAAATAATTTGTATTGAGGCACTTCAAAAAGACTTATGTACTACATTTGGTTACATTACGAAAATGTCATATTATACGTTGCCCCCGATTACGTGAATAATTCATGTATTCATACGGACGGCCTTGCAGCGAGAGCTGAACCTCGAATTGGGGGGGGGGGGGGGGGTGACAAATGGAGAACCCCCAGACGTTTGAGGTCGGAAAAACAGCCTTACCACAGCAGCAAGAATAAGAACAAGAAAACCACCACCACGAGAACAACAAAAATAAAAAATAAAAAACGCAAATTATCGTTGCAGTTAATGAAGCATACCCTGATAAGATAGAGAGTAAGAGCTCTGAAATATTTTGAAGTATTTGTTAAAATGACAGTTTACAGGAAGAAATATGAACTTAAATTGAATTTGTTGAGCTAATGTTTGCTGAATGGTGCTAAAACGTGGAGAAAAGCCAAGACTGTAGGAAAGACAATCACCTCATTCGAAACGTGGGTGTATAAGCATGATAAGAAAAGGATGAAAAACCACAGAACCAAGTTATGAAAAACAACAAAGAAGCATTGAATATGGCAGGTTTTCAACAAACCACTTTGATTTTGATTTTGTTAAATATCATGAAATTCATGATATTAAACAAAATCGTGAAACACATGCGAACTGGAAAGGTAGAAGGAACTATATTGAGAGGAAACCAAGTACCAAGAGAACCGTTTACTAACATATTCAAATTTAATGCATACTTTTTCAAACAAAGGTTATTCTTGACAACTTAAAGCTTGCTTGAGGCTTGCATGACATAGCAACAAGTAAGAGATGCATATTTAATTCCAAGTAATGTACTTCATTCATTAATAACAGGTTAATGAAATAAGTCGTCACTAGGTCCCCAGGAAGGGAACTTCCCTAAATTTGAATATGTAAGTAATCGGGTTTACTAAAAGAGAACATTGAGACCTGGAATTGAAACCCAGCATACACCAATGCACTAACATGTTGTCTGACATTGGACAGTCAGCAGCATACTTATGCCCTCTGTGAAGCGTCGGCGACATAGTTATGCAATATTTGATGCAGATGCGACCTATGCATTTATTGAAGCGTCATCGACCTATGCAGTTTTTGGAGCGTCAGCGACATAGTTGTGCACTCTTTGAAGCGTCAGCGAACTCTGCAGTCTTTAAAGGTAATACAAAGTTCTGGTATGGGGTCATGAATTTAGTTCAAATGAACATATCGGAAACATATGCTATCCTACAATATTCACGCGGTTGAAATCGAGTCTAAAGTTATGAAATTGTAAATAATAAACTCTTTGTGTCGTATATCTCCCTCTCAAGGTCAAGATATTAATTAAGCTATAAACAATGTTTCTTTAATAAAATCTACCGATTAGCCATTCCCATTTGGAAATCATATATCACAACTACATATTCTGAGATGTTCATGATCGCAGCTATCATTGTACGGCCTTATATGCGTTTTTTTTTAATTCATCAAAATTTACCAGGAGCACCAGTAAATTTTATATTGCTTATAATGCATCTACAGGGGCATCTAAAATATATCAAAATTGTAAAGAATCACTATCCACTCAATTTTCCAAATTTCCCAAAACTTTGTATTACCTTTAAGCGCCATGTCAGAACGACATCGAATATAAAAAGAGTGCACATGAACTATGCTCCAGACAGAGGCTCTGACCTCACATAAATGGTTTGCCTTCGGAAACTATAATATAGCGCAGTTAAACGCCATCGAATTGACGCCTCGTTTGCACCTAGTAAAGGCTCTATAAGGGCATATATTAGGGACTTTTAGATCTGCATGGACTGATACGTGTGACGTCCATTCAAGGCAGTGCATTAAAAGGACGTCGATCGTAGCAATCCTCATTGTTTTCGTGCGAATCTAAAAGTCCCTGTTGACGCAATCGCTTGACGCCTCATGTGCAAGAGTTTGAGGCTGTATTATCTCAAGTAATGACGCAATTTAAATGACGATTTGGGTGCAACTGCCAGGGGCTGTATTAGCGCATGTAGTAACGCAAGCGTATTAACGCATCGTCTGTAACTAGCAACGTAGATAATTACAAAGAGGGGGGAGTATTGGAATCGGAGGTAATGATGAAAATGATGATAATAACGAAAGTGAACTGACACATCGTGTGCAACTGCTTTTAGTTTTACAGAAAATTGAGAAACGTGGAAAAGAGGAATAAACCTCCAGACCAGGGGGGCATTTCACAAACTTGTCATCAGTGACAAATGACAGTTTTTGTTGTAAGCTACTGAATCCTGGTTTCTGATTGGTCGTCAGCAGATTTGTCACTGATTTCTGTCATTTGTCATCGAAAAAAAAGTTTTGTGAAACGACCCCAGGAGAATATACTTGTTGGTATGACCCATTACCTTCACAGGAATATGTGACGTTCGTATAATTGTAGATACCGGGACACAGATCGCCGCGTGTATTTGGTAACTCAACCATACACGTCGTTTCATCGTCGCAACGTTCACGTACAAGATCCGTCACGTTTGCGCCACCGCATTCCCAGGCGCAATCAGCCATCTCATCGTCTGAGCATGCTGCTGTGTCAGTCCGGCAGTAGACAGCGGTACCTAAGTTGATGAAATCTCTACCGCAGTCAAGCGTAATATTTTTAGTTCCTGAATCAGAAAAAATTGATAAAAAGAGTTTTTAATTATGTGGATTTCTTATACATGACTTTGGCCAACTGCTAGATTGTTCGTCCGGTTACTAACTCAATATAATACCTTTGGATTACATTTCGTACTGATTCATTTCAATAGCATGAGAAGATAAAACATATACACAAGATATTTATTTTGGCAGAGCAAATAGGTTTATATTTCAAATTCAACACAGCTTTCATAATTGTTCATAATCAGGATATAAACTGAGTTTGTAATGCTTTACAGGAAGGAGGAACCATCATCATTGTGACGTCATGGTACTTAGGTTTTGCGTGGTACTTTCCAGGTACCAATAACAGGTCAACGTGTATAATAACATCTTATGTGGATTAACGTACCTCCTAATGACAGGGTAATAATACAAGCATAATAGTATTACGATCCCTTTAGAAAACAGGTACATTAATCGAGTTCTGGGTATGAGCTGTTAGGACACAATTTGGAAAGATTAAGTACGTCGTCTTGCCTCTAAAAATAAATCGCTCATTAAATTATTTGTCCCTCTTCCCTCAGCAACTTTTGGAATGCGATTGATCTATTTTATAAGTAATACTTCTCTTCATATTCTCTAGATTCGTAAGTGTCATGGTACATTTTGCTTTTAACGCTCCTTAATGAGCGAATCCTTTAATAATTTGTGTACAATGTGAGGTTTTTAATTTATCAAAATAATAATGAATTGACTCCTGATTCCTAAAAACCTTCACATGCACTGAGGGTGTTTCACAAAGATCATAAGTCGAACTTAACTCTAAGTTTGACTTAAACATTATGAAGAGCCATTTGTAGCCTTAAAACAAAAATATTAAAGCGAAAATTCAAGTATTTTATACTTTTCACAAATTCCACATCAAAAACACGGAATCTCCTTGAAAACAGAAAATGTGAATGATTTTAATCAACATTTTATGCCTTTTAAAATAAACTTTAATATACACAATATTTTCAAAGATGCTAACGGCTTTCCATAATTGTTAAGTACAACTTACAGAAAAGTTCAACTTAGGATCTTTGTGAAACGCTACCCTAGACATATCCAAAATATGTGTGTGGGACTTCACACATTTGGCATAGCAGTTTGATCCAAAATTGTTTAGCTGTCTGTTGTCCTATTTCGAATAATTATTAGGGCGTTTTTTGAAGAGCGATACTTTATAGGAGACATCTCTTCTATGATATTCTTACAAACTGACATTAAAGAATGAAAAGGCTCACAAATTGCTTTTGGTCATCTTTACCAGTACTCAACCTATTTTGTCGTTGTAAGATGAACTCGTTCCACATTTGACAAACGAGCAATTAGAGAGGGTTAGTTGCATTGTCATAATCATATATTGTTTATTAAGAAATGGATAAAGTTATGCAGTCGAACCTGTTTATAAAGACCACTCAAGAAAGATAATGTTTCAATGATACAATCTGTACAACGAAAACATTAGATGTGATCTTTATAGACAGGTGGTCTTTCTATACAAGTACTCAAAAGAAAATCACTGAATTTGAGAGTTGTTGCAAGCAGGTAAAAAAGAGAATTCATGTGATGGAGTAAGCAAGAAAACAAACAAGTAATATAGAAGTAAAAGAAATACAAATCTTTTGAGCGCAAAGCTTTTTGTTGATGTTTTTTTTAATAACAAGCCAATTTCAAATCATATACTTATTTCGCTATTTATATGTAAATCATTCAATCATTTAATTCGAATGGTTCACAAATTACTTATTTCTTCTCACATATCGTTCACTTTCTTTCATAATATACAAATATTCAGGTAAACAAAATGTCATATTGCATACAAATAAATACACATTCAAGTGCCATATGCGGTTTTTGTTCGTGGGAATTGTATATGACCCCGTGACGTGAGTGATAAAGTAAAAGTGAAAATACACTCAGCTAATTCAGAAAGTGGACACTCTGCATTGTTAGCACTTTTCATGTAAACCGTCATTAAATTTAAATGATATTTATATCAAATTAATACTCTATTTTTTGATGGGCTCATTCATTGAACAGTTAGAAGGTCTGATTAAAGACATTGCAAAAACATTGGCACAGACGGACTCCCAGAACCTGAAAATTGAATAAATTGAATGTACTCTTGGTTTGAAATCGAATTTCTTTCAAATAAAACGTTCGTTGTGATATTCATATTGTTTGAAATATGCTATTGTTTTGATAACCATATATTCTCTTGGTTTGAAATGAACCTTTTCTTTGATATTCGATTTTTGAGGTATCTTACGTATTTAGGTTATGATTTGTAGATAAATTAGTATGTTTAATAAAATAAAAAAATAACGTTTTGGGATCTATTTGTCTGCTCGTCTGTTGCTTGTTTTTTTCATAATATACAAATGCAATTGGATCCAGCTTGAAAGATGGCAGGTGAGCTTTTCAATTCTCAGTTAAATCATGGATAAGGTTCCTTACATAGCAAATGTTGCGGGGTTGCTGGAGAGAAGAATTGTATACACGTTTGAAAATGTATACACTGACTCCACCGAGAGAGAATATGATCATAATTTACCGCACCCCCTAAACATAGCTTCGCTTTAGGAGCCATATTACTTGTGTAGCTCACCACCCGTCTTAGAAATTAGGACCAATTTACCCCTATCGATCGCAAATTTACAATAGGACCATGCTAAAAAAACAGACTTGCGATCAATTTTAAGTTGATATTGATTCGAATCAGTCGCAACGATTTATGAACCCGACATAATAATAATGATGATCATGATGATGATGAGGATGATAATAATAATAATAATAATAATAATAATAATAATAATAAACAATAATAATAAAATAATAATGATAATGATAATGATAATAATGATAATAAGTACAGTGTATAAGTAGATTCTTATATAGCGCACTATTTTCAAAGTCTCTTTGCGCTTTACATGGAAACCCTTGTATTTATATTAACGCGCGTTTCAACGAGATGGTAAAACATTTGTAATTATGACGGTTTCACGACACGATGCCCAGGTCTCACACACGTTTTCATTTTAGGTAATTCAGCTGATAGATACTGTAATATTTCAACTTTTAAACTTACCGTCATCCTCTTCACCACTAGACTCGGAACTGGTTTCAGAACTGCTTTCAGAACTGCATTTAGAACTGGCTGCGCTGAACGCCCCCGATCCAAATAAGATCTGGAAATAAGAATGAACACAGTTCTATTATAGTTTTATTAACGAAAGGTGAGTATAATTATTGAAAATTGATTATTTTCATAAAATGTTAATAGATTGAGATCATAACTAGAAACAATGAAAAGTATTAAAACTCTGGTCTTTGCCAATAGTACAGTCTGAGATATAATAAGATTTCGGTACATCTTTTTCTTTTGCGAGGGGGAGGGGGGAGGTTGTTTGCATGTTATTGTTCTTTTTTCTTAACCAAACTTTAAATCTGGCTTAATTCACAATTGTGATAGCCTTGTGGCCCTGTTTTTGCAATCCGTATGTTACATTTTTTAAAGACATTTACTAATCTTTAAAATATTTTGTGGCTGAATGGCAGCCTAAATGTACTGCACTCTAATGGATAAACCTGTATTGTCCTAAGTCAGGTGTATAGACTGAAATTCAAATTTCTCGCCTATTTCACTCCCTTCCCCCCATATTTTCTTTCTTCTTGTCTGTCTAAATACCAACAGTAAATTTCCATGACAACATCAATGTGCACATCACTCGTTTCTATACATCTGAAAATCTTTGGCACGTTTTTACGTGGTTCCACTATCATAATTTTAACGCCCGGTTTTGATTACAAACTCTCCTTTAATAACCGCTGATACCTTTGGTAAATATTTACACCGACGTGACCCACACGTCGTGAATCACCGCCTATTGTTACGTCACCGGGAGATGACACCACGTGATCCGGAGCCCGGTATGGATTCTCACTAATGGATTGATTTCGGATGTCCGTAGACTAATGTCAAATGATAAATAAGTGATTTGAAAACCGCGGTGGTTCTTATATCCGTTATGGCACACAGAAAGTATCGTAAAATGGTCTGTTTATATATTTCTTCTGACTTTCTCACTTATATAATTGCTACTCGCATGCCACTACTTCCCTCTAATTTCTAAAATGAAACAAAAGAAAAAGTGCACAAGACAAGGCTAAGGATTATCGTCCAAAGCAATATGCCTTCATCTGTGATGGCCTTTACATTATAAACACATATTCAGAAAACAATGTTTATATCTTTCTTGCGACTTCCAACGTAAACAGTTGACTCTCGCATGACTGACTCTAGATCCCTCCAATTTAGAAAATCAAAAAGGAAAAAATTGGAGGAAAATATGAAAATAATAAGGATCCTGTTCCTTATATGCATCGCATTGTGTCGGCCTGTAGAGAAAAACAAATAAAAGCACGAATAAGGAACTAGTGTCTGCGAATTTCTTCTCAAATCCCTTTTATGGAAATCATAAAGATTATTGTGTTAGTTTACGCCCCCAACCCTCCCCCGCATTTTCACGGACCATAGTAAAATTGTGTTGGGGTTGTGCAATTTACCCGTTTCCTACTAAATTCTTTAATTCCCATAGAGTTAATACAGTGATCACCTGGCTCCCGGAGGTAACGGGTTAAAATCTTCAAAGATAACTGACTCCGTATCTCCCTCTCTTTCTCTCTCTCTCTCTTCTCTCTATCTAGCTTATCTCTTGTTCATGCCCCTCTACCCCCTTCTCTCACTCTTTTTCTATCCTTCTCTGTCTCTCTCTTTTTATTTCTCTCTCCCTCTCTCTCACTGTCTCTCTTTCTTTCTCCCTCCCCCTTCTTTATCTATATCTATCTCATATCTCGTTTGTTCCGCCTCTACCTTTTCTCACCCCCCCCCCCCTCTCCCACCCCCTCCGGCTCTCTCTCTCTCTCTCTCCCTCCCCCTCCTCTTCTCGCTTTCTTTCTTTTTCTCTTTCTCTCTCTCTCTCTCTCTCTATCTCTTCTCTCTATCTAGCTTATTTCTTGTTCATTTCCCTCTACCCCTTCTCTCACTCTTTTTCTATCCTTCTCTGTCTCTCTCTTTTTATTTCTCTCTCCCCCTCTCTCACTGTTTCTTTCTTTATCTCTCTCCCCCTTCTTTATCTATCTCACATCCTGTTTGTTCCGCCTCTATCTCCCATTCTCTCCCCCCCCCCCACCCTCTCCCTATCTCTCTCCCTCCCCTCCCCCCCCCCTCTCTCTCTCTCTGTCTCTGTCTCTTTCTGTATCTCTCTCTACCTTCTGTATCTATCTCATATCTCGTTTGTTCCGCCTCTATCTCCCTCCCCTCCCTCCCCCTCCCCTCCCCTCCCTCCCCCTCTCTCTCTTCTCCATCTTTCTCATATCTCGTTCGGTCCCCTGTATCCCTCTTCCTATTCCAAGAAATACAATATCAATCAAACTATTAGCAATCTGCCTCCGGCACCAATGACGTAGTTTCTATATATAGGGACGAAACAATGTATATAAAAGAAACTGGGTGTAACGACTGCGGCAGGCCAAAACAAATATCAGAAAAAACCATGACAATACTAAGAGGCTGTAACTTGTTATGTACACAGTATATATCGGGATCATAAATCTCTCGCTTTCATATCAGTTTAGTTCAGGGAATGTAGGCATAATGTTTTTACACCATCTTTCCAGAAAATAAGAATCCTATGAAGTGTTCATGAATCCGAAAGAGGAAATGGTTCTCCGGGTTTCGATGACTTCACTTCGAGCGTCATTACAACAGTCAACAGTGAAACTGTATGCACACAAATCAAAGTATCGACAATGGAAATTAGCTCTAACGCCCTATATCATTCGCGAGAGATATAAGTAGATGGTGTAAAAACAGTCGATAATTCAGAGTACTATTACATTTGATTCCATTATCTGGTTTAATAATGCAAAGCAAAGTGACAAACAAAAGCTGAGAAGGGTTGTAAAACAAGCCAGCAAAATAATGAACCAAACTGTTGACCTAGATGAAGTCTGTAAGGAAAGAGTAGAATCTAAGGCCCTATCCATTATGTCTGATCTAACCCACCACCTTATTAGACCAGTACATACACGAGAAGCGGACGAAGATTGAGATCTGTTAAAGCAAGAACTAGTCGCCGCATTAATTCATTCATTCCACTTTCCATAAGAGTTGTTAATGAAACCCAGTAAAGAGAAGAGAATGTGAAAACTATGCAAAATACCTCATTGACATGTTACACGAATATATATTTTGCTTCAGTATACTTACTTTACTGTTGTACCCCTACTGTTATACCATATCAAGGAATAATTTTTTTAACAAAATACCTACTTCAGATTAGAGCATATAACAATAAAAGAAAAGGGAGGGTATGTTAGAAGAGAGAGAGAAGAAGAAGAAGAAGAAAGAGTATTTAAAAGTATATTCATCATGATCATGTATATTATATCAAATGTATACTAAAACAGGACCCTATGAATGTCAATTATATGTTGTTCCTATGTTCATAATTATGTTGAAGCAAGATTGTTCATGTAAATATAGACAACTATCTTATGAAGGACACAATAAAGAAATGAAATGAAATGAAATGAAATGAAATGAAGTATAAGGTTCATCCTAGGGATCACCGCTTTATACTAAGGAAACCTTAAAGAGAAGGTTGAGTTCTGGGAACAGGTGAACAATTATTTTTGAGCGTTATCATTGTTTTATGCGAGTGTGGAAGAACATCAAATATAAAATGTTCCCTGAAAAGCATGGCTTTTCAAATGCATTCATATTCTAAATATGTCACAACATAAAAATCGGAACGGATTTTAATGCCACATGTTTTCGTGTAGCCCTATATACATATTTCTGTGTACAGTGCTTGTAACTTTACCGAGCCTGGGTCAAATTTCTTATCATTTTGATAATTCCAGAACCTAATTGCAGTACCGTGACACCAATATTTATATGCTAGATGATCAACCTTTTCTGATCGCATCCATACCGTTTCTTTCACAATGCAATAGCATGACCAGAACCCAACTTCGTATTCAAAGGGACCCCCCCCCCCCCCCACTGATCGAAATTTCGGCCGGTACGATTTTCAAATTTCAGCAAACTAAATTTCAAAATGATTTCAGATTTAGGCCTACCCCTTTAAGAAATCCTGGATCCGCGCCTGCATATGTAAACATGCACAATTCAGCATTTTGACTGCAGGCATTTTTTTTAAATAATAAAACCATTATTGAATTGAATTGAATTCCTTTTTATGCGTGTTGTATTGCCTTGGGAAATCATGTTTGGATTACGTAATACTTTCATTGCCGTTTCCACATTTGCATAGGTGCCAACGAACCTATAGACCATTTTCCTAACGTAATCAAATTTAATGCACTCTCTGTTAAGTGCCTCGTTACAAATTATTGCATTCACGTGTTCCGAATAATTGTACATGTATAACAATAGTTCAGAATGCAAATTGCATAAACGAATTGCTGCTAGATAGAATAAACATCATGAAAATGTCCTATTGCTTTAGGTCCATTTTGTGAAAGTCTTTGCCATATTTTGTATTCTGTAAATTTTTCGGCCATATCAAATTACAGCAAGGTCGAATTAGTCAATACGGCGAATCTCTACCAGGACTTAAAACCAGTCAAACTTCAAGGTTGGTTTCAAATTCCGCAATTCTATATCACAGCCATTGAAGAAAAAAAAATCCATCCATTTCCTCTTGTCCACAATGCGGACATACAAACAAAAGTAAAGGGCAATTCGTCATGGTTCCCATGGCAACCAAAATATGACAAATTGTTTAACGAAATGAATCGGAGCGGCCTACGCAGGAGAACAAAGATCAATGGAGTGTTTGGTGATATCGAATTAACACCTGTATCGATATCGTAAGTGAAAAGAGTAACTGTATTACTTTTAATATCTGTTATCTGATTTAGGTTATCCGTCGTATTTGAAACTGAATTCAATTATGTGTGTAATTCATGATTTATCTAAGGCATGAATACTTTTTGACAATTCACTATTGCGAATGACGTACTTAAACATACTTTTCATGTTATAAATGTATGTATTGAAGAATTAACTGAATTCTTTGAAATGGCATAGAATGTCATGGATTACGTGTAGCCTCAATTTGAATCATTATTTAGACAGCGACAACAAAGTTTTGAGGGTTATAGCCACAGGATTGGACAAGGTCAGCAAACAAGAGTGACCAAAAACTACATCCTGTTGACCTATATACATGTATAATAATATAAAGAACTGAATGATAAACGATTCTGGATATATGGATAGTCATTTTGCGAAACCCCTCATTGGCCTAATTCATTTTGGTTTCAATTTCTTTTTCATTCTTTGCGTTGGATAAATGCATATAATTTATCACCAAGGTAATGTTTTGTGATTCTTACTATAATATAAAGTTAGGGCATTATCGGTTGAAATAATTTACGGTATTAAAGATTTATAGGACGTGATGTATACACAAAATGTTATAGCCCCTCTAAAGTGTTGGGATCCCAAAGTTTCCAAAATCTGAGGGCAATTTGTACTTAAATTGTATCACTATGTGAAAGAGGGTGTCATGTAAGACACACTTCTGCAAAGATTTTCCTTTAAAAAAAAAGTGTTTGGAAAAAAAATATTGATATAAGAATACATAATTTGGGTTTTCTGTTGTACGCAGAAAACATAAATTTTGTATTTTTTCATCAATATTCGACTTTAAACACATTTGTTTTGAAAATCCGTACAAAAATGTGATTTAGATGGCATCCACTTTCACAATATGAAACGATTTAAGTGAAATTTTGCCATCATATTTTGGGGGCTCTCAAAAATTTGGGAAAATATTCGCAATAAAAAAAAGTTTGAAAATCCTATTCGTTATTATCATTTTTCAAAAGTCTTCGAATATCATTCAAATTCATCCATCATTTCATCCCAAACCCTCGCTTTTATTTACTTATTTCTGTTAATATTGCTATATGATTAGAAATAGACAGTCCATTTGTGCCATTACCCTTCTTAAACCTCTGGGAACTAGAGTGAACGGTGGGGCTGTAGGTGTCGTAACAAACTTTTTAAGCAACCGAGGGATCTCATCACAATTATTTGAATGTTCATGGGAAGCGGGGGCGGAATCATTAAGATCAGAGTTACATATCAGTGACATTCTAAGGGGAGATAAGAAGAATGATAATGATCTTTCGAATATCAATTGATATTACTTTTAATAAGGAGAATATGCCATAAGCAATGCAGAGTCATGGTGTGTGTCATACAAGTATTCTTAATATTCTTTATAATAGCAGACTTCAATTTGATTCTTCTTATTTATAATTGATTTTTGCACCAAAAGCTAAAATCTGTAAATATATATATACATATGTCATAACTTTGTATACATCATAGACGAGAAAACAACGAGATTGCAAATGGACTACTCCCAACATTAGCAATTTCCGAAATTTCATGACTTTTTAAAATCTTCGAGGTCTCGTGTTTGTTCCTGTTGTTCACCGGTGCTTTGTTAAGTTTTTGTTCAAGTTATTTTTTTCTGCTTGAACACAAGCCAACTTTCTACGAAGGATTACTTCCCTCAAACACAAGCAAGGCACTTGATGGACAGTGACAGGCGAATTGGAACCCAGGTAGGGCCAACAGGGGCCACAAATAGAATATAAATAGCACGTTTTAGAATAAGCTGAATAAGCTTCCGTTTTCTGTAAAGCAGTCATATTTATCTATGCTATTTTATTGTATATCAACTTTACTCTCTCCTCCCTCTCCCCCCCCCTTCTCTCTCTCTCTCTCTCTATCTCCCTCTCTCTCTCCTCCCTCTCCCGTCCCCCCTCTCTCTCTCCACCTCCTCCTCGATCCTCACCTACTCTCTTTATCCTGTACTCCTGTCCTTAGGTCCCCACGCTCATATAAGCCTGGCAATCGACCATTTTGTAATATTTCCACATGTAGCTAATTTTGTCTGAATTAAAAAGAAAAGATAACTATCTATCCAGACCCATTTGCATCCCTTGGCTCTGACTATCACTACCCCCCCCCCCCCTCAAATCACCCAAATTTCCTGCCTCGCTATTTGATTTTAAAGCCCTTCTGTGAAGGCCAGTCAAATGTGTATAGTTTGCAAAGCCACCAACCCTTGTCCTTCGCTGTGTGTAACAGTGTCTGCACTTGAGACGAGGCTAAGAGCATACTGCGTGGGCTATGCATTTTGCACATCTAGAGACTGGTAGAGCTAGGCTCTGCTCAAGGCTTTAGGAACCATGGTAAAGTGGCAAATTAGAGTCTGTTCTTGCAGACTAAGTCAAATTTGACTTTGGCTTTGGTCAGTGCGAGTTTAAAGCTAAAGTTGAGTTCTGGTCATGCGATTGCATTGTGAAAGAAATGGTGTGGAATCGATCAGAAAAGGTTGATCATCTAGCATATATACAGGTGTACATGAATTGGTGTGTACTGCAAGGTTCTGGAATCATGAAAATGATAAGTAATTTGGCCCAGTTTTGGAAAAGTTACAAGCACTGTACACAGAAAGATGTATATGAGACTACACGAACATGTGGCATAAAAATCCGTCCCGATTTGTATGTTGTTACATGCCATATTTAAAATATGAAAGCGATTGAAGAGCCATGCTTTTCAGGGAACATTTTTTTCTCTGATGTTCTTCCACACTTGCATAATACAAATGATAACTCTTACAAATTATTTTTCACCTCTTCCCAGAACTCAACCTTCTTTTTAATAGCGTACGTGCTTTATCCATATCCTGTATGTAAGAAGCAAACCTTGAACTTTGGACTCCTTTCTGCAACAATAAAGTGCATCACAATAAAATAAAAACATTTTCCATTTCCCCCCATATTTGCATAACAATTAAGATCAGGAAGTTAGTATTCAAAATAATAAGTATTGTCTGAGGAACGCTTTGAGATTTCGTACTGTGCAGGGAACTATTACACGATCACTTGTGATATTTGAGAATGATGATATTAAGCGCCCAACGTCAGGGGTTAGTCTTCTATTTTTGTTTAACCATACATGTACGTGCACAATGATGTTTTGACTTGTATTTCTTTCCTCTTATCAAATTAGCGAGATATTAATCACCGAAAATGCGTTTTAATCTTGCAATAACAGTTTAATAATACACACAATCCCGTAAACCATGTCCGACGTGGAGACCTTACCTAGAAAATGGACACATTATGAAACATGCAACACTCATGTAATGATTTTATCATTGCCCGATCGTGCGAGGAGGCTGGCTAGGAGGCTGGCAAGAGGGAGGCGGGGGAGTGTGCCCCTATTTGTCCCCCCTTAGATCCCCTAGATCGTCCCCCTATATTGTCCCATGAAAATAATTATAGGCAACAATAGATTCAAGATAGTGTCCGCATTCCATAAGCCTTTATCAATACCGATAGTTGCTTCCTATTGGTGAAACATACAGTGTAAACATAGGCATGAAAAGTGTGAAAATCTTTACGTTTGTTGGTTAGGTCACAATTTGTTTCGAGTTAGTGCCCCCACGCATCCGGCGTGTAAGGCAGGTAGTTCTAGACTTACCAATTGGTAAGTACCCCGAGTTTTTAGGAAGCTAGTCTCTAACAGCAGAGTATATAGCTTAGCCCTGGAAAGTGTGAGCAAAAAAGATGGAAGCCCCAACCCACCACCCTCTTTCCTGGCCCGTCACTTCCCTAACCTGCACCCCCCCCCCCCCCCCCCACGGTTCTGGATGCAAGCTACGTCGTTATCCGGTGATAACGAACGGTTGTTAACCTTATAATTATCTCAATGAATATCACTTTCATTTCCCTGTGTTCGATGCAATTCGATATAAATAAAGTGTGTCTTAATTACTCAATTTTGTTTTAAAGTTTCGGTATCACGAGGGTGTAACTACAAAAACAAACAACTACTGATTTTTTTTTTTTTTTTTTATCTGATCAAAAATTGAAAATAGAAGAAGTATAATCACCCTTGATGTGAAAGAGAAACTGATACGATAATTTACTTTTCCGATGATATGTTTTCACAGTTCTGAAAACAAAATGTTCATTGTCAAGATAATTTAAAACTAAGGGATAAAGCGGACCATTATTTTATTCAGATTTGAAAATGTTGTCAACACTGGAAAAGTATACCCACGTAAAAACTCTAGTACATGAAATTTCCCCAAAGATTCGGTATAGTAATGAGCAGCTGTAATCTTTCTCTCTCTCTCTATAGTACATGAAATTTCCCCAAAGATTCGGTATACTATGAGCAGCTGTAATCTCTCTCTCTCTCTCTTTTTTCCTCCCTCTCTCCCAGTTCGCTCCCCGTCTCTTTCTCTCTTAGGCAAACAAGCCACACATGCCATTTGCCATGTATTTGTATCCTGTTTGCTTTCAAAATCTTTATCCATGCTTCATTGATCACGAATGTGTATATCCTTATGATGTTTTCATTGCAACCACACAATGGGATTTTCATTTGCCCCCTCTTTTGTGTCGAACAATTTGCACTAAAAATACCTAATATATACTGAGAAACAAAATCGTACCTTCTTATTCTATGACATACTGAAACGTGTTCTCATCATTAATAATATTCACTGTACCCCCCCCCCCTCCTCCCCTATCAAATTAATAAAGAAAAAAAACGTAATGGTAAACATGTTTATAAGTAATTTTTAGGCAACTTTTGGCCCAACTCGGGTAATTTTTGCTTAAATACTAGTACGAGAAGATCGCGACTGGGCACCGAATTACCCCCAAAGTTGGTCGGACATTTATCACCATCATATTAGGTAAATTTACCAAATATGTTCTTATCAATTTTGCACATGTTTATCGTAGACAAAAGGACACATAAATCATTTAGACCCCCACCCCCAACTTTGCCCTCACACATTAGTGAATATTTTGAAACAAGTCTCCGTAAGTGTCTACTGCTTTTTCAGGTGGAATTACCATTGGAGTACTTGGCGTTATTATATGGTGTTGACAAGACTATTATCATTTCTCAGTGACCTTGGACGTGTCACACTACCGTGATTTCCCTTGAGAATTGATCCAAACTGTGTCTACCGTTCAGCCAAGGTGTCATAATATAATCGTTGCTCGGGAAGTTGATGAAATTTAAAGATCTTTGCGAGAAAGGAGAGCCGTGGTCAAGTTAGAGGGGCATCCTACCTTTATGACACATTACTTCAAAAGAAAGCAGGTAAATCAGTGATGCAGATTTTTGAAAGGCGGAACGAGATCGGGAAAACGATAAAAAGTTTATGGATTTTTCGAAGATGTAATCACCAAGCACATGGGAATTTCAAATTGGCTGAATCGGTAATGGCTTTGATGTGATGACTGATGAAGTGCCAGAAAAGTCTACCTTTTGTTCCAATACATAAACTGGTTACTAAACAGTCATATTTTCCCAAAATATAATACTGAGGAGGATAATTTACGTTCCGGGGACCTATGATGACATGCCAACCATATCCCTTGAACAGAGCCCAGAGGGAGGAGGCGTTTAGGAGAATTTCATAAATAAAGGATATATTGATATTGGATACATGATAAACAGGAGAGTTGTCCGCGACTACGTCATAATCCACAGACTAAATTGACACATTGAGTTTCGCATAAATTAAGTGATCTCATACAACAAACATTCATACCTTTCATACTATTCGTCCGATTGATTTCAGCATTTCGCCATTCGGTTCTCTAATGTTTTGGTTTCTCACAAATGAAGTTAATGCAGAATTAGAAAAGCCCTATAAAACTCATGAATATGCGGATATGGCGCTTGTAAAGTTGGTGGCAATAAGGTATCAAAATCGTGAAATGAAATTAGCTTACACATGGAGATACTTCGCGAAATGAAAGCCGGTCACTAACCTGGGCTATTAGACGAGTTATTCGACATTTTCATGATTGTCAAAATGGGAAATGGAAATTCATATATTACGGTGTGTCTCTCATTGCATAAATATTACATGGTTTGTTCAAAGAGCTTGCACGGTTGGTCTTTGTTAATAGTAGTAATTCGTGGATTCTTTTTCAAGAACTACAGTGTGAGTCAAAAATGTTTACACCTTGAAAATTGAAAATAATTATTAAAAAAATAATCTATGAACAGTTATTTTACATCTCTTGAAAGAGTGTTTATCCCAAATCATTTGGCATCATTTTTGTGTGGTATGTGTTCACACTTGGATGAACAGGGGACATTGTTTAAGAGAGTGCAAAAATCGACTTGTGCCAAAGTAATAAATGTAATGTTTGAATAAAACAATTG
This sequence comes from Strongylocentrotus droebachiensis, assembly GCA_035222895.1. Classification (NCBI taxonomy): domain Eukaryota; kingdom Metazoa; phylum Echinodermata; class Echinoidea; order Camarodonta; family Strongylocentrotidae; genus Strongylocentrotus; species Strongylocentrotus droebachiensis. Next base: position 82,373 of record JAVYIG010007784.1, read on the forward strand.
GGATTTGGGTAAAAATTCGGTCTTTGCAGATCCAAATAACGTCCCTTACAAAATTAATCATGCCACACATATCAAATATCAAAGATTCCGAGAGTTAGCTCAGTTCTTCCAGTAATGAGTAGATTCTTTGTCAAGAACTATAGCGCCTTTTGGTGCCTTTAATATGTGTTATCTAAAGGCCCGCTTCAATGCACATGCATGCTTGTTTAATTGTCTAAGTGATTGAGAGTAAAACGACCCCCAAATCATTTTATTGGAAGTCAATCCACCCCGGCTGAAATGACAGCATGTAAATGATAGAAATCGATCAGTAAAATTTGAGGAAATTCCGATGAAAGTTATGAGTTGTTACAGTTGTTGTTCGTTTTTATTAAAATAAATCTTTATTCAGACACAAAATCACGGATAACATCATACAAAAATATTTGTAACAAGCACTTAATCACATGTTTAAATGAGATCAAATTATATATCTGTATATAGCAGATTGTAGATGCATTTCCTGTAAATTAGTAATTATCTTCATAAGTTGTTATAGTTGTAATGATAAAACGCAGAATGGCAAATCCTTGGCGTAGGCCTACATATCGAGTATTTTCCTCTCATGTAAAATTTCCTGAATATTTGCATATTCCTCCCCTCGATCCCACTCTGTCCCTCATTTTGTTCTTATATTTTCTTAGTGTGAGGGGCGATACTGCTCATGGACCTCGTGTAGCTACGCCGCTTGTGTGTAATCACTGTATATATTGCTACAAATCTAGGTAATCATGATATCTAAATATTTTGATTTTATGTCTGTTATTTATTTATGACATGTGCATTTGTATTTGTATTTTGTATTGTATCAATACTATCTTAATGTTTAATAGTTCAGACCTTATGTTAATTTTGATCTAGTTTTTAAGTTGTTTTAGCTCTCTTATGGTATCTTGTTTATATAATGTCTTTGTTTTGTTACAATGTATTCTATTTTTTGTAAATCTTTGTATGTACAGGGCTCTTTTGTAAAGCAGGCCTCTGGCACTGAAAAGACTACCCTGTTTTTAAATAAAACTGAATAAATAAATAAATAAATAAAATACATTATTCCGGATTTGGAGAGGCGTTCCGAACTCAAATATTTACTATCTATTTAATTATATGATAATAATAATAATAATAAATTACATTTATAAAGCGCTTAATACAATGTTTCTAAGCGCTTAACATACGTTAGTAATTGGATATGATAATATAGGCAAGTTAGATATTTACTTGGTAAACATTTTGATTATTTTTGCTGAATATTTTATTTATATGAACTGCGTGTACGTTAACATTTGAAAAACAAACAGTAAATTGGATGGTATATCGAACTCTCTTTAACTGATTTGAAGTATGAATTGGTGTCACATTTAAATTCTAAAACAAAAGCAAAAGTGAATGAAAAACAGGTAAAAGCTTCGACTGGTATGCTAAGATCATGTTTTAATTGTATATGTATATACATGTAGACATATGTTATAGTGAACTTTGTAGATATGTGAAATAAAGTCTCCTGAAAGGGTATTCTAGACAGGTCTATGTCAAATGAAGATCCTTAATGATAGCATTTAACAAAGATAAGCGGTGTCAGACAGAGGCCATATCTAGACAATAGTTATCTAGATAGTTCTTAGCCTGTCTGTCACCTACGAAAGTGAATTATCTAGATAGCTGTTGTCTAGTTCAAGATGGATCGGGAAAAGTGTGTCTGACACCACCTAAAGTCATATGTTAACAGTTGAAATGCAATAGGGGGAACCTTAACCGATTTTCAGTCTACAGTCTTATGCTCTACTTTTGAAGAAAACAAAAATCACAAACATCATGATTTCATTTCACCATCACCATACAAATGCCTGATTGCAAAACAAAAAAGTAATTTTGAATGGATTGAACAATTTGAAACTTCTTTGATTACTTCATGAAAATATCACCGACATTTTGTATCTTTAGTTTACTCAAAATTAAGGTATGTGAGGCCCCTTTTTGTTGTTTATTTATTTTTTCTCTCGATCTGGATAAAAAGCTCGTTAATTACGAACAACTGAAAGACTCTTTTACATTATTACAGGTTGTGCTCAATTTATTAAAAGACTGGAATATTGACAAAAACATAAGGGCTTATTGATATTAATATCAATCTTAAAAGACGTGGATGAATGTATGAATGATTTCATTTGTAATGATTTCATTTTTATGTTTTTATCTTTTGCCGAATAAATGTGAATTTGAAGTGGTCATTTTTTTAATGTATTTATTATCCAAACTTGTGTAAAACATCAGCAATCTCAAATACTAATAACATATTTACAGTAAGATCAATTGAAAATAATAATTGGGAAGAAAAATATAAGAAAAGGAATGAGAATATGCGTCTCAAAAACTATACATGAACATACCACTGCATTATACTTAGTAGGCAATAACCACACATTAACAATAAATGTAAAATACTATATGAAACATAAAGCTTCAATGTTCATTTCTTGGAATGTTATGCAAGGGTGTCGAATGTATGTGTTATTGTTAAATGCCAACAAGTTTGCGCCCCGGTTCGCATCACCAAGGCAATACACCGATTGTAGCATTACCCCCTTAATTAATTTGATAGGCCTATCAATAACATAGATTATCAAAATCTAAAGCAAGCATCCCTTTACCAAACCTGAGTCTAAATTGGGACATGACTAAACGTGTACTCACCGATAAAAGGAGTAGGGAAGCAACCGCTCTCATTTTGAAAGTCAATCGTCCAAACAACATCAGAACAAAAGTTTAACTCCTCAACCACCGAAATTATGTACAGGTATTAAAGATCCAACGTAGTTTGCGGGTATCTACGAGCGCGAGCGCTTCCGGACCCCCGCTTGAGCCGGGGAGAGTTTGATTGCAGATTCGCTGGTCTCTCAGTGCGTGCCACTGAACGAGGATGTAAATATTAATACGTCCGTGAGGTGTGTGTTCACTGGGCATGTGTGATGTCAATAAATGAGTTAGCATTGACTCAGCGCGTGTGTGTGAAAGAAATACGTCACAATTTATGAAAACAATTTCGTCACGGTTGATCTGCCAGGTAAAGTGTGACAATAAAACGTACTGCGTGCGAAGCGCATGGGCAAAAAGTGAACTACTAATCATATTACATGGAAAAAACGTGATTAAACATTAATATTTCTAGGGGGTGATGGGGGCGTCAGTGTCCTTGCCGGGTTTAAAACAAACAAAAGTGAGCTGTCAGAGTTTGTAAAAATGTAATAACTTTAATCACAAAAACATTTTGCCCCCTCGGTCTTGGTAAGATTTCGCCCCCCCCCCCCTCCCTTAAGTCGATTCTTGGCTACGCCACTAAATTGCGTGTAGACACTAAATTGTGTGTAGACATGTTGGAGTAAAATAACTAGATCCCCAGTTTTTCGTATTTGACCGGACTGGTCATTTTTCCACAACGAAATTGTGACTCGTTTATGACTTGTTCGATTTTTTTCCATAAATTGATACTACTCCAAAATGATTCCTCAATGGCCACCCCCTCTGTCTCTTTCTCTCTTTCCCTCCCTCTTCTCTCTCTCTCTCTCTCTCTCGCTCTCTTTTTACCCCCTTTTTCTCTCTCTCTCTCTCTGTCTCTGTCTCTCTGCCTATACCCCTCTCTCTCCCCCTCTCTCTCTCTCTCTCACTGGTCTTCTTCCCTTTCTTCTATTTTCCCTCCTTTCCCGTTTGTCCACACTATCCACAAAATCCCGTTCCTTTATCTGTACTCGGTGCTCTACCGCAAGGCAGAATACTTTATCTCCCTTTAATTCCCTTTCATTCTAACAACTGGACTGTATAAGATTGAAATGTGAGATTTTACGAAGAAAAAAAAGTTCACTGAAATACTCATGAATGTATTGAAAAATCGCTTCAATTTGGGATACAAACAAAATGAATTTGTTTAAATTTGTTGACCACTCTTTAACATCCACCATTGTGCACACTGCATATAAATTGAGTATTTATTATGTGACTTGATCGAATATAACACAATCGCAAAGACACTCGAGAAATGACCCCAAGGGCTTAAATACCCTATTGCATGTCATATGTAAATCATATTCATATGGATTACATAATAGCTCATTACCTTTCAAAAAGTGGACATAGTTATTGTTACGGATTCAGTTCAGGAATACGGATCCGCTACAACTAGGTGATTCTGATTATTTTCAGAGCTCTGCATGGCATGTGTCCAGAGTACATCTCAGATTTGCTCACATCGTACATCCCACCAAGGCGTTTGCGGCCATCTTCTCAACACCTTCTCACCCTCAATCATGGAGCCACAAAAACATATGGTGACAGGGCATTTGCATGTGGTGGACAAAAACTTTGGAACACTCTCCCAGTGTCGCTACGCTCCATGACTGATGTTGACGTTTTTAAGAGAGCGCTGAAAACTCACCTCTTTGATGAATGCTTCGAGTAAATATTAAGTAAACATAAATTGTACATTGTAAAGCGCTTTGAGAGGGCCTTTGGTCCTGAAATGCGCTATAAAAGAACGAACTATTATTATTATTATTATTGATCATGTGATCATGATATTGTCCTACTGATTTTCGAGAATCGTTGCGGTCGCGTTTCATGCACAATCAATCTCTTTCAATCTTGAAAATGAAATGTCAAGTAGATATAAATGTGTTGTAATCACATGGTTTTTGTTATCCTATATTACCTGTTTATTTTTTTCTCTAACTTTTGTAACTCTCGCAATATCATTGTTTATACTATGTCACTTATTAGTTGTATATGGACATTTTCTAGTATTTCATGTTAAACTCCCCCCCCCCCCCCCCCCCGGCCCCCTTGTATTTTGTATGTTGCAGCAGCGTGTCGTTGTAAAGCATTTTTTGTACTGATTGACCTAACCTGCTTTTTGAAGAAGATATGAATAAATAAATAAATATAATTCATAACTACATTTCCTTTATTAATCTTGCCGTTACATGTACCATTCACAATCTCAATAACTTAGAGTTTTAATAAGCTCGTTTAAAATACTTCTCACAAAGGCGCTTTTCACGTGCTTTCATGAAGCAATCTCCCTTAAGCTATTCTCCAGAATCTTTCAAATCCATTAAAAAAATCATCTCTTTGTAGCTTAATGCTAAGCTTTATACATTGTAAGTATCCATGTTATACTCGATTACCGTAATTCGATCTAAGCATGTTAATGTTTAAGCTATATAACTTTGTGATCAAGTGTTATTATAGTGTCTGTACACGTTTCTATATATATATCTTGATTATACAGCACTTACATATGTGAGACAATACAATATATTATCATTCTTATCATTTTGTGACAAAGAAATAAAATTTATCGTTTTATTTTTCATTTCCTTGATCAACGTACCAGGATATTTCGCCATTATACGCAGCCTAGTTGACGAAGGTCACTTTTGTCACTTGAGGGCTTGTCAACGTTGGCAAAGACCTCGAAACGGTATCAAGGTGTTTGAAAACTGTTGATGTTTCCTTATAATATGGAGCGTTGGTATACCAATTTCGAAGGGGTGGGGTGGTGGTGGTTGGATTTGATGGATTATGTTACCTGACTACATGTGTATGCTTGTAAGTGAGCAAGCAGGGAACCGATGGCTTTACGTCTTCTCCGAGGGATTTGGTAACCATGCTAACAAGAATTAACGCCTTACCGAAGGACACTGGTGCAACGCCTCAGTTTTGAACCATGAAACATGTCCCTCTCCCCGGTTACAAGACCACCGCTCTACCACTCAGCCAACGTGGCTTAAGTAAGCTATTAACCAGAAATAAGCAGGCCTAAGGAATAACAAATAAAAAGAAGGGGGATGGGTCCATACATTTTCAACTTTCTGTCGAAGATCCGATAAATATTCTGACCACCCCTCCCCTCTTCCCCCGAAAAGAAAGGGTGCGTCTAAATGTGTAGGCAGCATCTAAAAAGAAGAAATCTTAAGACATGAATCGTGCATGAGATAACCACCTCCCCCCCCCCCCCTCCCCCCTCTCCCACGCACACCTTTCGAAATTCATGAAAGAGGGTGTCTCACCCCCCCCCCCCCCTTTGTTTTGAGGACCCAGTCTTTAGGCTGACTTAAGTCACGATTCTATTCCAAGCCTCAAGGTAGGGTGTCATAAAATGGCAAAATTTGCTGGTATCCGATAACAAAGTACCTTCATCTTTCGTGCTTTTGTTTTTGAAATTCAAACTCCTCCGTGGATAATACCTTTACGATGTGTAATATGAGTAGATGTTCGTGTAGGTTATTACAAAGACTGTCAAAACTGGACTTTACCATTTGCTAAAAGAGAGCGTGCAGTGCAGCAGACGTCCCCCCCCCCCCCCATTCCGATTGGCTGCGATGGAGGGGCAACTCTCACGCGATGAATATAGTGAATTTTGTAGGAGCTCACTATATTACAAAGGTAACCTCGATTGACGTTAGGACCGCTATTCATGATGTGGAACTTCCTACTCGTGAAGGACCGCTATTCATAAAACGGAAAGGGGGCCACTATTCATAAGGACCGTTATTCATAAGGGCCGCCATTCATATCGTGAGATGATGGATCGCTATTCATAATTCATATTGAGGGTCATTACTCGTTAGGACCGCGAGGTTCACTATTCATAATACGAGAAGAGGGTGAATAGTGATCCTCTTCTCGTTTTATGAATAGGGACCCTCTACTCCGATTATGAATAGCGGTACTTATGACTAGTTTTCCTTATGAATAGCGAGTGGACGCTGATATTACCGCCTAATTGAAAATCATCAAACTCATAAAAACAGCCTAGCTGCTTTGAATGGCGACCACTGCACTTTTCGTCTGTTGATAAAGACCACCCCCCCCCCCCCATCCTATGAAAGCATACTCTACACTAAATTTATGAATAAAATTGAAGTTGGGTATTGTAAATCGAAGAAAAAGAGAGTAAAGGTATATGTTCCTGTGCATCATAAATGCCTAGATCATGTTAGATCTTGCTTTGCTATTTAATGTTTTACTCTTTTTATAACATGGCAGTGGCATTGTACGGCGTGTAAATATAGCTTAGGTAATTTCCGAACAAATATTTAATGTCCTTCAAAGTTTTGTTTCCAAACATCATACTATAAATCAATGTGAACTTTCTGTGACTGTGTTTTCATTTTATAATTAACAGTCAGTGCTTACTACCTTAATTTTCTCAATGTTTTATTTATAATGATATTGTGTCCACGGAATATGCAAGAAGCAATCTCCGCTCCACCCCCTTATTGCCCCCCCCCCCCCACTCGACTCCGCTTTGTTTTGTTGAGGAGCCTTTTCACATTATCCTCTGTTGTGCTAGGTCAACCGTGGAATATGACTCCATCAAAGAACAAAAAAGCTTGGTCAAATATGACGCCCCCTTGCTCTGCGGGAAGCCATGATACAAAATATTATACCTTTTCCTTTTAGTTGAGGTTTCTTTCTTTTGACCAACAATTCCGTCATTGTACAAATAGTGTGATTGTGTAAGCTAATTTTGTATTGCCATCCCATTTTATTATCATTGTAATTTGGATACTGTTGACTCCTGTTGTTATTTGAATACAATTCCTTGCTCTACGGAATATTGTGATTGTGTAAGAATTATTCATTCCTGTAATTGGGATTATTGTTATTGAATATATTTTGAAGGTCTCTTTTATTTGTTATCAACAATTACAATACTAACTGAGCAAATACTGTGATTGTATAAGCCAATGTATCCTTGTAACTCGAATTCGTATTCGTAACATCTGAATTCTATTGACTCTTTTTATTATTTGAATGCAATTGTTGGTTCCTTATCGCAAGGTTTTGGTTATGGTCTTCCCAGAACCAATTGCCCGTGGGAGTTGTTTCATGAGAAGCTCGTAGACAGAACGTGCCATTTGGCTGTGTATTACATTTACTTTTAACAATCCTAAGAGGATGAATACAAGGTTCCTTTTAACCATTACCGGTGTGTTGGCTCAGTCAGCAGAGCGTCCGCCTCACAACCGGGAGGTCGTGGGTTCGAACCGCGTCATACCAAAAGATGTTAAAAGACGGGAGTTGCTGCTACCTCGTCTGGCGTTCAACAATAAGGGCTTTTCGTTTGTGTGGACGAGGACGGCGTTCACGTCCTCTAACGATGCGAATTGGTGTCAGACACCCGTCCTGTTCACTACCTTATTTATTACCCTTTTCGTTTTAAGTCGACACCCGTTCTCTACACGATGACGTAATGGCCCCCGCACGCGTTTATTCAATTTCTCCTTCTTTCACTTCTTATTTTGTTCTTCGTTTATTATTCTATTATACTCTCTCTATTTTCTTCATGTTATTCTTTGTTTTTCCTTCTTTCATCTTCTCTTCTATCTTTCCATTGTCTATTCTTTATCATTTTCTCTTTCTGTCTTTCCTAATGTTATTGTTGTTGTTATCATTCTATCATTTTTCTTTCTATCTTTCCTCATATTATTCTTTGTTTCTTCCTTCTATCATCTTCTCTTATGTATTTCTTTGTTTCATCATTCTATCACTTTCTCTTTTTGTATTTCCTTATGTTATTCTTTATTTTTTCCTTCTTTCACTTTCTCTTCAGTCTTTCCTTATGTTATTCTTTGTTTTTTCCCTTCTTTCACCGGCTCTTTCTGTCTTTCCTTATGTTATTCTTCGTTTCTTCCTTCTTTCATCTTCTCTTATCTTATTCTTTGTTTTTTCCTTCTTTCACCTTCTCTTTCTGTCTTTCCTTATGTTATTCTTTGTTTTGTCCTTCTTTCACCTTTTCTTTCTGTCTTTCCTTATGTTATTCTTTTTTTTCCTTCCTACACTTTCTCTTTCTGTCTTTCCTTATGTTATTCTTTGTTTTTCCCTTCTTTCACCTTCTCTTTCTGTCTTTCCTCATGTTGTTCTTTGTTTCTTCCTTCTTTCGCCTTCTCTTTCTGTCTTTCCTTATGTTATTCTTTGCTTTTTCCTTCTTTCACCTTCTCTTTCTGTCTTTCCTTATGTTATTCTTTGTTTTGTCCTTCTTTCACCTTTTCTTTCTGTCTTTCCTTATGTTATTCTTTTTTTCCCCTTCTTTCACCTTCTCTTTCTGTCTTTCCTCATGTTGTTCTTTGTTTCTTCCTTCTTTCGCCTTCTATTTCTGTCTTTCCTTATGTTATTCTTTGTTTTGTCCTTCTTTCACCTTTTCTTTCTGTCTTTCCTTATGTTATTCTTTGTTTTTTCCTTCCTTCACTTTCTCTTTCTGTCTTTCCTTATGTTATTCTTTGTTTTTCCCTTCTTTCACCTTCTCTTTCTGTCTTTCCTTATGTTATTCTTTGTTTTTTCCTTCCTTCACTTTCTCTTTCTGTCTTTCCTTATGTTATTCTTTGTTTTATCCTTCCTTCACTTTCTCTTTCTGTCTTTCCTTATGTTATTCTTTGTTTTTCCGTTCTTTCACCTTCTCTTTCTGTCTTTCCTTATGTTATTCTTTGTTTCTTCCTTCTTTCATCTTCTCTTATGTTATTCTTTGTTTTTATCATTCTATCACTTTCTCTTTTTGTATATCCTAATGTTATTCTTTGTTTTTTCCTTATTTCACCTTCTCTTCTGCCTTTCCTTATGTTATTCTTTGTTTCTTCCTTCTATCACTATTTCTTATGTTATCCTTTTATTTTTTTTAATCATTCTATCACTTTCTCTTTCTGTTTTTACTTTCTGATTTACGCTGCGATGTAGCAAGATGACGTCATTCTGACGACGGGTCACTAGTTTTCTGACGAACCTCAAATCATCGATGAACGGGTTCGCAAATGTGGCCTGACGACGCCAGACGACCCGACGCATGCGCAGATCGCCGAAATGACGTCACATATTTGACGTCGACTATGTCGACGTGACAAACGAAAACCCCCTAATAATAAGGGGATAGAGCAACGTCGATCTGTCGCTGCTCAGTGGCTGCCGGGCTCACGATCGATTGGGCAAAAAGAATTTCCATTTCTGGTTTAATAAAATTCGAAGTGGACTTTAAATGATGATTATTATTATTAAAAACTACGAAATGTTTTATTACGATAGAAACCTGATTAAATGCTTCATCCAAAATTTGTTCAGCTTTTCTTTTGTAAACGTAATTTGTACAGTGAAATAATGGTATGACAAGTGAAAAAAAAGCTGGTTATATTGTTGCTCTCCCTATTGTTTCAAAATTACATTATATCCTATATTTTCTGATAGGATATGGATCCAAATATAATCTACGTCCAATAGATTTCAAATACAATAATACTTGAAATAGTTTAAGGTCAGGTTATCATTCCAAATGACAGTATAATAAATAAATTAGTACAACCTTTAAATGTCAAAAACTGTCAAAGTGTTAACCAATTCAAAACTAGTCTTAAAAATCATTTATTCAAAATTGCTTTCGATGATTTACTAACTCTGTTCACTTTGATGTATATTCCATATGTATTGTAATTTGTAGGTTCATTTGCACTTTTTTGTTTTGTTTAATATGTAATTGTTTATCAGTCTATTTTGTTTGTTATAGCGCTTAGAGAATTCGGTGGTAAGCGCTTTATAAGTAACGTTTTTATTATTATTATTATTCTAACAATGCTTACATAAAGGGTTAAAAACAAACATTATAATCCACAAACAGGATGATGCTGTATTAGAATTGAAGAAGAAAAATTACTATCTCTCCTATATTTCCAGATCTACCAGAATATAACCTTGCTTGCTTCTGTTTATTTATACTATACACATTTTTATAATGTGATGATTGTGATTTCCACCCATGTGTTAAATGGGTACCCGGTAGGATGTGGCCATCATTGTTGGCCAAACAGTTTTTGAGCGTTAAGTAACGCCTGGCTGGAATGCTCCCCAGGGAGTGGAGATTGTGCACACACAGTGTGCGGGCAAGCACTGAATCCAATGAACGGGGTAATAGTATATTTGTAAAGCGCTTAGAGACATTTTGTATTAAGCGCTATATCCCGCCCCCCCCCCCCCCACTCAGTGTTATTTAGGGTACGCATATGCTCGTACCCTCTTTTTGAAAGCACCCCCTATCTGAGGACTGCCAACATTTCCGAACCCCCCTTTCGCGGGCTTTTCGTGGGCTTTTCGCGGGCTTTTCCTGCCTTGGAAACCCCCCTAAATCAAGAAAAATGCTCAATATACCCCCCTAATTTCGGAATAATTTCTCAGGAGTCCAAAGAGATGAGAGAAAAAAAGAAAAACACCCCCCTTTTTAAAGAAATCTCCGGGTGAAAAGTCAAATACACCCCTTTTTTTACAAATCTCGGGCCGGACTTTGTCGCACGAAAAGTACCCCTTTACCGAACATTTTGGCAACACGCATGCTGTCATTCCGACCTTTGAGTGGGGGGGGGGGGGCGGGCGTTATATACAACTTAAATATTATTATTATTATCTTCTATGTTCATCACAAATTCACAATACTTTTATTTCCTGTTTCTTTCCTAGAACTTTGATGCATAATTCGCATATTCAACATAAATGTACGTCACGGTAGAAACTGTTTATAATGGCCGTCGAACGGCAAAAACAGATGCAGGTACACACAACATTTAAAGAGAAATAGGAGCAGGACAATCTACGGAAACGGAACAGTGAAAGTGAAAGTTTTAGTGAAATTTGATAAATAAACAAGGAAGCTGTGAAGCTTTAATTAATCAAATACACACCCAGTCCAATGCGGCGTATCTTGCGAGGTTCTCTTCAATTTAATTTGTTTCCGAACATATAATTATGTTTGCTATGAAAAAAATATGTTATCATACGTGTCATCTTGACATAATCATATCATTTGGTTTCTACACAAACCCTGTATTAATATAAATATGTATATATTTCTTCATCAGCGACTAAGAAAAGTTTTTGTACAGAGAAACTAGTTAAGGACCTCTTTCTTTCTAACCTGTTTTTCTCTTCTTTATTGTAACAAGCTTGCTTTCTACTCGCAGACTCAAAATATAATTTGAAATATTGTATTATGCCCTATCATGCCTACCTCCTTTCTAACGCGCAGATCTCCTTCCTCATCTTCCTCTGAACCCCACATGTAGCTCATCCTTTTGTACTCCCCATCTGTCAATTCTTTTTGGGCGTTGTCTACTTTATGTATTGTGACCGTGTTCTCCTTTGTCTGGTAAAGTACTTTCTTGTCCCGTTTTTATCTCTGTTGACATCCCCTTTTTCTATTTCTACTTCCTTTTTGTAGATACGAATTTGTTAATTTAATTACTCATTATTCCCAACTATTATTTGTGGAGTCAATAATTATACAAGCATTGCTCTTTAGTGAACCCCCTCTGTTTCCAATATGTATTCCTTAATTTGTGTCAATGATTATGATTGATTTGTAATGTTTTGCTGTAAACAGAAATACAATTGAATTGAATTGAACATTATAATACTGTACTGATGTTCTATTTTCAAACTTTGAGCGTCGAAGTAAAGTTCACTCCTAATCGCAGTAATGTTGTCAATAGAAATGTAGATCAAAATGGTTTACCCATGTTTTGTCATCTTTGTCAATTTAAATCAGTCTGTGAAGAAGAAGAAAAGAGGCACAATGTGATCATCGCTTTAAAACGATCCTACCATCTCGAAAATGATTTGGCATCGCCTTCGCATTAGAAATTGAACAAGAACTCATCGACCTGGCATCCGGGCCTGGCATTCATTGAGAATTGTTACTGTCTTTTTTGTTTCCTTGTTTAAAATTCGATTTCAAACTTCCTCTTATATTTTGTTCTTTATCGGTTTCTTATTATTATCATTCGTCTCCCTATTCTTCCATTTCCTCATCTTCTCATCCTTCTCATTTCTCTTCTTCTTCTTCTCCTTCATTTTCTTCTTATTAATATTCTTCCTCTTCTTCCTCTTTGTTCCTTTTGTTTTTCTTATTATACTCCCGTTTAATTATTTCTTGTTCGGTTAAACATTTTGTAGAATCGTCTAGATAGTCTGCATTCGTGGAAGCGCTACGCCCATTTTGGCGATACCCTAAATCACCTACAAATGCCAGATAGAATATGCTACAACTCTGTTACGAGGATAACAAATGAGATTATAACAGAGTAATGCACTGCATTGTTGTTATTGGGACTCTTTATTATTTCCATTTTGTCTTTTTGGCATTGAACGTGTCCTTCCTGCTCAACCCATTTCGATGTTTTTCTTCCACTTCCTGATATGGTTTATGTCTTGATATTTACTTGCATAAGGGTGATGTCAGTTAACATTGTTGCAGGTTGATGCAAAAATTGCTTAAATTTTGTATAAAAATGTTACTTATTATATTCCTGCTACTGTACTAACCCTCTGACATGCAAAACAATCCTGAAAACAATTCTCAAACCACAAAGATATCTATGGTTTGACATGAAACAGGCTATTAAAATCTTTCAACACTTAAGTAACTGGAATGGTAAAAAGAGCCAATTTATTGCTTTGTGACGATTTACATTTACCTAAAATGTAATTAAATTGTAATAATATAGTTCGGAGAGTTAAGGATTCGATCAGATCAGTTTTCCCAATTTTTATCAATAATAATGGTCCGTTTTCACTCAAATTTTCAGATTATCTTTAATTTTACATAGCATTGAACTTCATTGAAGTCACTACCTTAGCACCACTTCCTCTAATCTGAACAATGTTACCAAGTCCCTTTAAGTAAATTGTGTGTGTACGAATCTCAAGCAGTCTACGGAAATGCACCACGCATCTCCACAATACGCATGTATACAAACTTATTATTTCGGGCTTATAACACGAGCTTTAGTTTTGGTATTCAAATGGAATGGGGCTGCAATCGAAACGCCCTTCGGCAACGTCAGTTTCGATTCGTGACCAAGTCTTCAAATTTGGAAACAAATTCCATTGGTCCGAGAAAAAAAAGAACTGTATAACAAGTTAACAACAAGTTCGGGAATTCTGTTTTGCGTCAGAAACTGTATATTTATCGCTGCCCTAATTCCTCCTAATTTGGTCATAATTTTGGAAGTGTGGAATCTTTGGGTTTTGTTTACTAGTTGTCTCCAATCAGTTGTAATCTCTTTCCCTTTGAAACGTCGTTTCTATAAAGAGAGAGAGGACTGCAATAAAGTAGATATAATGTATACGCTGGATATAATGAAACATTAACAGAAAGACTATACAGATAAAAAGTATGTCAATGTTTTTATTTTGAATAACAAAAGAACAAAAAAGCATGATCACTGTTGGAGCTGATATTACTATTATCCCAAACACACACTCTTCAAAAGGACAGTTATAGTATGACGATAGTAAGCAAATATTAATCGACTACGAGGGTAATGGTGCAAACGATCATCGCCGAGGTGATCTCGGGGCTACTATCATCCCGAGCCGCAACGCGAGGGATGATGGTAGCCCCAAGATCACCGAGGCGATGAAAGTTTGTATCCATTGCCCGAGTAAAGGAGGTTAATATTTGTTTTATATCGTCATACTATAACTGTCCTTTTGAAGAAATCACCTTTCCATGCGTACATGTAATAAAGTCGATGCGCGCTCATTTGACATTGAAATTGACATTGACATTGACATTGACATTTCGCGTAACCTACTTTGCTATAATGCTTATTCAATGGGCAAGTGGGGCAGCAGCAACAAAATACTGTACAAAAGTCCTATCGCAGGTAGATAGTACTTATCTATCATTGGTCATGTGACCTCGTTTAGACCAATCAGATTGCAAGATTCGTAGTATGCGGGATA